>JAQHUG010000308.1:186700-202483 GCA_028555095.1 Dicrostonyx torquatus
AAAAAAAAAGAAATATGCCCATCTCAGTGGGTGGAAATTGGCCATATATTGTAGGGGAAAAAACACAGAAAAGACCAGGAACACTACAGTATATATTTTTGCCGCTTCACTGTAGATGAGGAAAGGAAGAGAAGTGGATCATACAAACTATCTGGGAGAAGAAGGCTATGCATATTTCAATGAATAGGGGTGATGGAAAGTGAATTAGCCAAAGGATTGCACAGAGGAAGAAAGGGGAAAAAGCTGTGGACTCAGTGAAAGAGAATTATAATTAGATAATTAATTTATAAGCTCACAAACTCCACCTTTATCTTTTGGCATTGATTGTGCCTTCCCCACAGGAGCCTTGTGTACAACTGACAGTGCAAAATCAGATCATGAAATTCCTGGCCAACGGTGATTCCAATAGCACAGTCACTCTCAGTTATCTCAGTGTACTGCAAAGGCTACAATTGTTATAGGAATATAAATAGCAATACAAAAAAAATTACCTCCTACCTATGGCTATCAATTAGGAGAGTGGATATTAAATTGTGTTTACTGTATATGTTGGAATTTCTAAGTCCTTTGTTGTTATGAAACTTGTACAAATGAACCCTAAAATGCTTTCCTTTGCTAAAAGAGAACAGTTTCATGTAAAGGCCACCAGAACAAGACTTGAGGTTGCAAGTGTTGATGACACTCTGAAGAAATATACCCCTGAATTCCAAATAAACTTAAGAAAATATGGGAAACTGTAGCCTAGGGAAAATACTCAATGAACAAATTATGAATGCTGAATTTTATTTAAAAAGAAAATCATGATGCCTGGGAAGAAAGAATAGTCCTGAAAGAGACACTTTGGAAGGAATTCAATCAGTAGTAGAGGAATTATTTAAATATAGATTGGTATATTTTATCATCATCTTAAAATGTTCCATTTCCTCTTCGAGCCTCATATAAGTGAAAAATAGACAAGTTCACTATTTGAGAATTCCTGGTGACACTGCAGGATGCTCATCCCACACTGCAAATCACAATGCAGTCCTAAGGACTGCAATATGTGGGGTTTATGAATGGCTTTCTGTACGGTATGAAGGTGTTTTCTTTTGTGTACCATTTGAAGAAAGGTTAATGTGTTGCTACTTTAAATAGCAAGGTGAATTTTGAAAAAAAATCCAACTTAGAATTACTAGACTATATGGCTTCAGGCTTTCAAAACCTTTTCATCATATTTTATAGTTTTAGCAACAGCTTTAATAATTTTGTAACTGAAATAGCAAGTCATGCAATATGGTGATTGGCTGATAGCATGCCCCAATTAGAAAATGCATCTATTTAATACTGCCTTGTTGCTAAATCACCTACCACATTTTGAACACAAAAGATTCAACCACAAAGCAAAAATATTCATGAACAGAATAATTTGCATTGTTTTGAACAAAAACCAAGGGAAATGAATAGTGATGCCCAATTGTAAAGAGCAGACATGAAAGAAAGCCTTTTAAATAAAAGACAACTATAAATCAGGGTTTCTGAGCATGGATGAAATGATTCTTTGGATAAGAATGGCCTAAATAGACTAATTTATTTGAATATTTGTGCCTTTGGTGGAACTGTTTGGGAAATACTAGGCAGTATGGCCTTATTGGAGAAGGTATGCTACTGAGGGTGTGTTTGTGGTTCAAAAACACATGGTATTCTTCTTTTTCTCTATGCCTAGTGGTTGATGTCTTGAGAATTAAGCTCTTAGCTTCTGTTTCAGAACCAGGACTGTCTGCCTTCTGCTATGCAGCCTGCCATGATGGGTATGGACTCACCCAATGAAACTGTAAACAAGTCCCTAGTTAAATACTTTTTTAAAATAAGCTGCTTTGGCTGTAGTTTCTGTTCATAGCAATAGAAAAGTAACTAAGGAAAACATTACCTCCTTTGGACTCATAGTGAAACCTTTTCATATGGTCCTGAAGAGCTAATAAAAACCTTTATATAGGACTGAAGGGAGTCAATAGATGTTAACACTTCATAAAAATGTTAATGTTAGCATCAATCTTTCAGTTGCTCAACCCTCAAAAGCCCTTTAATTATACACTGAGAAACATGAGGATGATCATTCAGATTCTAGAATTCCCCCACCTGTTCCTTATTTTTCTACAACATTGACACTAACACCCCTCCCGACACATACACACACACACACACACACACATACACACACACACACACATCTTGGATCTGTTAAGGCTACTTGTAACACAGGAGACAGAAAATTTCCTCTGGTACAGTTCATAGTTGTGCTTTTATTACATCAGTTCTAAGCACATACAGAACAAAAGAAAATACTGGGCAGCATCATCACCAATGGAAAAACACCAAGCCATTTTGTTGAACAATCCGATGTTAATTTGTGAAAAAACACAAATATTAACTAAATTTTGCTGCTTATGACAATAGTAATTACTCTAATTTGGAACCTAACATCATAGAAATTTTTAATACAATCCACTTCAACAGACCAGTATTGTGAGGAGGCTGCTTGTTGGTTCCCAGCTGCTCAGCCCTGAAATAATCACACAGAAACTATATTACTTAAATCACTGCTTGGCCCATTAGCTCTAGCTTCTTATTGGCTGACTCTTACATCTTAATATAACCCGTCTCCATTAATCTGTGCATTACCATGAGGTCGTGGCCTACCAGAAAAGTGTCAGCATGTGTCTCTGGTGGCAGCCTCATGGATTCCCTTTTCTCCACCTTCAGTTTAGTTTTTCCTGCCTATCTAAGTTCTACCCTATCAACATGCCAAGGCAGTTTCTTTATTCACCAATGGTATTCACAGCGTACAGAGGGAAATCCCACATCAGACCAGTTTTCTCAGATCAGCTGCTAAAAGTTTTGACTGGGGACCTTGCACCTATGGGAGTTGCTTTATGCAGGAGCAATGCCACTGCACCATGGGTGCTACAATGACGCCAAATGAGGTCATAGAAACTTGTTTTCCTATGAGAGATTGTTCAGGGGGTTAAAAGTTTGCTGTGTATGCATGAGGACCAGAGATAAGAACATCAGCATCCACATCAAAGCTAGGCAGAGACACAAGTTGGCAACTCTAACACTCTCTACTACTGAAGAGAGAGAGTCATGGAACACTGAGGCTCAATAGACAACTGATAAAACTGTGATAGTTTCAGATGTAGTGAAAGGTATTTCAAAGTAACGAAAGTAATGATAGAGATGAAATCCTAACATTGATCTCTGATACCCATATACAAACTCTTTGACAAGCACCCTCGCAGTCCCCCTACCTGCACACAAAAGCATATAGTGCATATGAAAATGCACAATAATAAACCATAAACACACAAACAGAAAACAAGCTCATTCTCTCACATCTTGCACATCTGCAGAGAAAGGTGAGTTAATTGCACTCACCAAGACTTGGTAATGTCACATGCATAACAAATCAACATCCCACACTAATTCCAAATATGTCTTCAAGGTCATGCATGGTACTTTTTGGAAAGATTTAACCTCATAGAAATAAAACCATCAAACCCCTATTGAAAATATTAGTCTTGAATGAGAAAGTTGCCTTAATTATTGAAAACTGGTGTAGGAGGGTTCTTCTGTATTTGGGTTACTCTCATTGGTTGAATAAAGGATTGCCTGGCCTGTAAGATAGGATACAGCCCTTAGGTGGGTAGCGTAGACAGAATGGAAGGTGGTGAGAGAGAAGGAAGTGTGAGAGATGCCATGATGCTCCAGCCTGAGATGGACATACATTATAATCATCCGGTAAGCAACCACCTGGTGGTGACACACAGACTTTCTACAAATGGGCTGAATCAGATCTAAGAATTAGCCAAGCAAAGGCTAGAGATAATGGGCCAAGCAGTAATTTAAATGAATACAGTTTGTGTGTAATTATTCCGGGTATAGCTGCGTGGCCCGGAACCAGGTGCTGGGAATACAGCCTCATCCTCCTACTACAGAAAGCAGCAACTGTGAAGAAGCCTCAAAATCCTTATTTTCACAAGTGAATCAAAGAGCTGATGAGGTTGAAAAGTCACCAAGGAGATATGGCTGTTTGAGGTGGATACCTTACTAGACTGTATCTAAATTCCAAACTCATTGCATGGAGCAGGAAACTGGGATGAGGCTAAGAATGTGACCTGAACATGAATCCTAATTCATTGTGGAATCTTAATGTATGGTTTTACTTCTGCCACTTTACTGCAGCCAATTTTTAATCACTAATATGCAGTAACATTATGAAAAGCACATATTAGGAGATCTAATGTGATAATACTTAAAGATGCTGTATTATCAAGGGACAGTTCAAGGAATGACACAAGGATGCCTCTTGTATACAGATAATTCCAAGACTAAATGCAACTTGACTCAGAAGTAGAAACAATAATAGTCCATGTTCATTTGAAAATTCCAGACCAGCTTCTCTTAGATATGTAAAACAATTGGCATTTCTCTTAGCAATTGCAGAAAATATTCATTTTATTCTAGGCAGGATTATAGGGTAGAAAGAACAATAGATGTAATAAAACTGTTTAGGGAAATGATTGGTATGTTAATCTAATTGATGCTGCTAAAGGAAGATTAGTAGCATTGAAGTCTAATGAGAATGGACCTCTGCCTCATGTCTGTCTTAGGGCCACATCTTCCATTATCCTAGTAATAGTAAGCTAAGACTCAGCTTTGCCAATTCTCAAGCTACCCTACTAAAAAAATGGAATGGTTCTGATGCTAGTGAAAACATGACATTTTGATATGCTCCAAAAACATTTGTACTTGTGTTGCCTCGCATAAGAGTTAGTCGAACTGGATCTGTCACTCACTCAGCTAAATGACTGTTCCTCAAGTAGGTTAATTCACTTGAAAATACATTGAGATTACAGGAATCTTTATGATGTCAATGGGTTATGTATGTATCCTCCTCAACCTCTATCATATAGCTGCACACTTTTCTGTGTGATTCCTTTTCCCTTCTTTGGCTGAATCACTCAATATTGATTTACCCAAACTTAAGCCTGCTTCCGTTAACATTCCCCTCCCTCACTCTTTCTGTCTGAAGATGCCCCTGTGGTTTCCATTATGCAGCTCTCTGCTTTCTTAAATCCTAACTGGAAATTCATTTCTCTTTTATAGACACTGCTGATTTAAAAAATGTCTGTTCGATTGCTTGTTTTCCTCAAACTCTAATAAAGTCACATCTGAGCTTTTTTTCTTTTTTTCTGAGTCTATTTTTAATGAGTTATTAAGAAAATTAAGGACCCTACAAGTGAATCTCGGATTTCGTGGGTAACAAGGTATTTTTTTTAACAAAAATGCAATGACTTTTGTATTTAAGACTATGCAAATAACATTAAAAATAATTTGGAAGATATGCTAATCAGGGGAAGTGGAAAATACAAATTATTTTTTTGCAAAGAACAACAGCTGGGAACTAATGCAGACACACAACTGGACAACCTGCAGTAAATGAGAGACATTTGTTTATAGATGGAATGGTCATTTATAAATGTAATATCTTCCTCAAATCCTTCAGCTCAGGAAACTGTTCTGAAGAGGAGGCAGAAAGATTATAAGAACTAGAGGGAATGTAAGACATTAAGGACCAAGAATGCTCCACGTACAACAGGACTGATGTACATATGAACTTCCAGAGCCTGGGGCAGAGTGCACAAGCCCTACAAAGGTCCCAGCACTGAATGGGGCAGTGGATGTGATATCCCAATCCTAACCAAGAAGGTATCTCCAACTGACAGCCACTCATAAAGGAAAATTTAGTTTCTCCAATAATTTGGAGAATTCGTTTCACTGGTATACGAAGCACATTTAAGGCAGGCCCAATACACAGCCAGAGACAGCTTACACAAAGGTAATTTTGAAGACATTTTTGTCTCATATTTCTGTATTTGGGCCTTTGTATTGTGTACATTATGGTTCCCAATTTTGTATTTTTATGGGTTTTGTTTACTTGTGTCTCTGTAGATGTTTGCATGTGTGAATGTATGTGTTTATGCAGTTTTTTAGTTGTTATTTGTTTCACTTTTTTCTGATTTGTTTGTTTTATGTACCTATTTGTTTTCTAAAGGTAGAGATAAAGGCATTTTGGAATTGGAAAAGAAGGAGGTGAAAAGATCTGGGTGAAGTAGAAGGAGGAGAAATCTTGATTAGAATATACTGTAGGAAAAAATATGTTTTCAATAAAAAAATTCAACATGTGAAAATCAGAAATCATAGAAAAGAATAGCAACTAACATTTACAAGTAAAGCATCTAAGTGGGACAGGTTTACTTCTTGCTTTGCTCTTAATTGCGGCTGTCCCTAAAGCCAACTTCAGCTTAGTGAACTTGTACAACTGTGTATTAAGAGAACTTTTCTAGTTTCTAAGACAGGGTCCCTGTCCCTTAGAACTTAAACTAAGATTAAACAGTATATACAACAGCAAAAGGAGTCTTTGCATACTCTGTTGCAGGAGACTTTGTTCACGTTGACATATTCCACAAAGGTTCTGCTCCAGTCCTTTTACTCTGGATATAAAAGGCGACTAGAGGATGGGAAGCCTGAGAGACTGTCCGTCATCCCTCTGATATGTGGCAAAGCAATCACAGTGTATTTCTAAAAGCCAGCATCTCGCTAAATCTCCCAGTGAGAAGGCCTGAATATTCCAAAATAAATTGAGTTCTGACTGAAGATAATGCTGACTCTTCTTCATACCCTACCATCTCTTATACTTGAATGCTGGAGGGCTTTAATAACTACTTAAGCAAGAAAACAGTAGCATCAAAAATAAACCTGACTAATTATGATGGGCAAAAACACTTTTAATATATCTTTGTTTTTAATTCTGTGTTAGTGTTACAGGGGCACAAAAGGTCACACTGTACATGTTCTTAATCTTGCATATAAGATCATTTAAACATAGACATGGCAAATATTTGAATTTTAAGGTTATAGCAATAATGACTTAAGTACATCTGGCCTGGATTGAGAATATTTGCGTGGCTAGGAAACAGTCTCAAAACACAAATTATTCTTTAGCCTGTGGTTGACCTTTGATTCCTATAGGAGAGTTTTAAAGTTTTGATCAAGAGGCTGGCTATATACTAGATTAATTTCAAACACCTCTTCATTGTAATACCAAGTGGAAAAATATACTTTTGGAGAACTGACTGGGAAGCCAAACTAATCGTAACAAAGTATATCTTTTCTATAATGATGATGGTTAACTGTTGTCCTTCCTTACATATTAAAGACAATAGGCTGAGCAGTGCTGGCACTCATCTTTAATCCCAGCACTCGCGAGGAAGAGGCAGGAAGATCTCTGTGAGTTCAAGGTCAGCCTGGTCTACAAGATTTAGTTTCAAGACAGCTAGAAATGTTACACAGACAACTGCCATCTTGGAAAAAGGACAATAAATGTGAAAGTTTGCAAATAAGGAGCATGGATGAAAAGGTAATCTCTCTTTTCTCACAGAGTGACAACTGTGGCTAATTGATCATGTCTTTCCAAATGAAGATAATTGTCTAAGAAATTATTTTAAAATGATTCTTATCTAAATAAAATATATACTATGCTAACATTGACTATTTTAGTGGCAAGTTTTGATAACAATAAAGCAAAAATATGACCACCTATACCCAAGAAAGAACTCCTATAATTCCCTGCTATACACGGTGTAAATTAATTTTTGTGTTTCTAGGACACTCTGCAATGCATATGAAATCTTTGATCAGCTTGTGTTGCACAATTATTCTCATAGTGAGACTCTTGACATTGAAGCAGAACTAATAAGCAGTTTGTAGATAGATCTCTTGCCTTTGACAACTTAACTACTTTATGTTATAGAAAAAAGAGAAACATTAACCAAAAACCCTCTGAACTATTCCTTAGTAACTGAATGCAAAATATAAGTAATTCTTTGAGTTGTTGAAGAAATCAGTGGTAAGATTTATGACCTGAAAGACACAGGATGCTTCTAGTTAGATCTACATTTAACTAGCATATTTGGCTTGTACAGAATCAGGAAGAACTATATTATTTAAACTTAAGCAGACAACAGTAGCTTCAGACGCATGTATATATCATGTTTACATTGGATTAAAAAAAACTCCCTAGAAAGAGATTGCAAACATATTCTTCTCCAAAACAATAAACAAGGATGAAAGGAACCAATTATCTGTGACCAGGAGGAACGAAAGCATGCCTCCCTTCTGTTTTTGTGGCTGTGGCAGTTTTTAAGCATACAACATGAAGGGATCTCAACTTTCTGCTTTCCTGTAGAAGACCACTCTATTCCACTCCTAAAACTCACATACTTCACAGTCTAATAGGCAGGCAGTACGTGCTGAGGAAATTTCCCTAGTAAACTGAGATAATGCTTCGGGCCAGGGTTAAGCCTTGTGGAAATGCTGTCTGCTGAGAGCCCTAAAGCTTTTACAGTTCTCTCAACTATGAACATGTCAGGAGATAGTCTCTGAAGTGAGATAAATTTGATATGACTAAAACTGAGACGATAGCAAAGATTGTAAAGACACTTTGGAGATAATGCCAGAACTATATCAGAAGTTATAACATGTTATCAACTAATCTATTTACTTTTCAAGTGTCTATAAGAGAGCAGATTAAAATATGTCTCCATAGCAGGTTTTGGCTAAAGAAACAATGTCCTCTAAACTCTGTCTCTTGAATCAGAGAACATGGTACTCATAAAGGTAATCATAAATCATAACAAAGGCAGGTCACATGTTGTGCAGACAGCAACACGTTATATGTGTCATTCTAAACAGTACTTTGTATGTCTCTACAGGGCACTAGTAGAACTGGTTGACTGTGATTGTGAAACCACCACTGTTAATTGAGTTACATTTGAATCAATAGGTTGCACGATTTATTGTGTGACCTTTCCATGACCAAGGCAGTACAAAAAGGCATATTCAGAAAAATACAACATTTCTGTGACATATTATAGCAGTGTTATGATCAATAAATCTACAACCAGTAAGAGGTCAGGTTCTTAAGAATAAGGGAAAATTTCACATCAGTGGTCAAGTGTAGGCATTGCCTGTGTAAGGGTATTTGAGGCAACCTAGTAAGAAATATCTCCATACTCATGGATAGCAGGAGTAATGAGAACGAAAGGAGTAAATACAGAATTGCTACATACGTATGAAGTGGTATTTTATTTCCCTTTCCCTCCTCTGAGGGTCAGAGCTCCATGCACTGTACAGTTTGGATTTGGTTGAGAAGAGGGAGCTTGCAAGTCAGAATGGTTTGAGTATGGAGGGCAAAAACAAAATGGAAGTTTGAGTTACTCTTCTTGGAGCAAAGAAGAAAAACTGATATATTATGGGTATCAAGCTATGGCTAGATGCAATCATGTTGGGTGAAATGAAGATAAAGAGTATGTCATTCAATTAAAAGTTCCAATTCTCCTCTCATTTTGTATGCAGTGGAAGGTAAGATGATAGGAGAACATCAGAGAAGAATCTGATGACATTAAAGAAACTCTATTACAAGTGGCACAATCTCCTCTTGGTCATTGCTAGATGCATTGCTACTCCCTCTTGATTCCAGGAAGGAGACAGAATTTATTCCACTGGTGTAATTTTGAAACAGTTAACCTTTGGATTTATTAAAGTCAATTTACTATACATGTGTTTAAAGTTATATTTCAAATTTGCTATTTTATAAATGTAATAAATATAATAATAAATAATAATATATTAGATAAATGTAATAATACATGTAATAAATAAATATGACAATAATAATTTAATAAATAAATGTATTAATAGATGTTTTTACAAAAACAGGATATATTTCCAACTTCCTTAATTAAGTGTATTAAGAGTCATAGACAGTTGTGTGACAACTGTGCAGCTTGTTCTGTTTGTAAATGTCCTAGCAGTGAGATTAGAATTTGTGCCTGGTGCTTAGTTGGCTTTTGAGAACCTGTTCCCCATGCTGGATTACTTTGCCCAGACTTTATGCAGGTGGAGGAGATCCATGCTTTGTTCAAGCCCATAAGAAACCTGCTCCATTATGAATGGAGAAAGAGGAGGAGTGGATAGGGAGGGAGGGAGATGGAAATATGGGTTACAGGGAACAGAAGTAGAAGAGTGAGGGGAAAATGGTTGATATATAAAACAAAAGAAAGAATTAATTAAATACAAAATAGGAACAGATTATAAATGCTGCCTTTAATAATACTCTTTGGAAAAGCAAGCAAGTATCTTTCAAAACTAATTATTTTAGTACAATAAATAAAGATTATGTTGGCAGAACTAATCTGTTTCATACAGCTGCAGCACTCAAATGGTGGTCTTTACTGCATTTTGACATTCATGCTTAGGTATAATGAAGAGAGGTGGTTTTTAAATGATAACACCAAATAACATCATGTGCAAGAAAGCTGACTCTTAGGTATTGGTGATGGATGGCACATTAATAACCAGTATATGGTTTCTTTCCCTGAAATTTTGGTACAAAATACCAGACAGGGCATGAATACTTACTGTTTGCATAGTCGAGATTGTATTCATAAACACGTGTAGCATTGGCTTCTGCTTCTACATGTGATAGCTAATCTCATGTCCAAATGGCATAGCAAAATATGTCCCCAAATAAAGCAAAATTGGCATTGTAATCATCCAAAGATAATTCAGACATTGTATTTTCCAAGATTGAAATGTACATAATCTAGTGGAATTCTAAAAGAGCTTTTCCTTTTCTCTTTAGAATGGATTTCAGAGACCAAAGTCACAGCAGCACACTCGGAAAAACAATCTATTATCCACGGGCATGTCATCACTCAGCATCTCTTTCCACCCTGTCACTTCGCCCGGCATCCTAGTTGAAGCTCACACAGCAATAAGCTCCTGAACTGACACTGATGCTTTTGTCATGATAAGTAGTCTGACTAAAGTAAGCATCCTGTGTCAGAGCACATTATAAAATATAAAAATATCATGTCAACTGATGATAAAACCTAATAAGCAAGATATAATTAGACAGCTACATTGAAAAATACCAACAAAGTTAAGAATCATGCAAGAGATGGAGAAAGTGTTCCACACCAAATGATGGAAACTAATGTTTTATTCTTAAAATAACTTAAATAAGTTCATCTCTCCTTCTACATTTTTGTTTCTTATATGATTATTTAAGTATTTAAAAATGTCTATTTATATACTATTTAAAGTCCTAAAGTATATTTTTGTAAATACTGTGAAGAATCCATAGTTATTGGTGGTTTTCATTCCATTTAAAATAAAAATGACTATATAGTTCAACATCTTTAATCTCCTTAGGCATCGTGCAATGTTATGAAGTATGTATTTTGTAGGAAACAAATGACAAGGTGGTACATAAAACGTTATGTTTCACCTACACTTTATTTCTTTTAGTTTTTTAAATTATTTTTGAGACAAGGTTTCAGGCAGCCTAGATTGTCCAATCTCCTAATTCTGTCTTTTCTCTATATTTTAATGCTGAGATTACAGCCCTGTAACACCATGCCTGGCTTTTCTCTAAGTGTTTGTAAACATTTTTCTGTGACTTATTCTCTTACTTTTGAACTTGAAACTCCATGTTACAAATAGCATTTTTGAAAAAGTCTTAAGGAGAGAGGGCATATCTGTAAGAAAATTAACTAAATTATCATTTGTGTAATGTAGAGAAAAATTCAGTAATTTTAGTTTTTGTTGTAAGTATTGCTTCACACTTAAATTATTGCTATAACTCAAATATATATTTAGAAGTCAAAATCTGATAACACACCATTGCATTCACTTGAAGGAACATTTTTCTCCATTTACAGAAATTATATATATATATATATATATGTGTGTGTGTGTGTGTGTGTGTGTGTGTTTGTGTGTGTGTGCGTGTGTGTGTATTCATATTTAGAAACATCTCTATGTCTATTTTGCAGGTATTTTATTTCCTGAATGTAGTAGTTACATTTGTATCTGAGATTCCTTTCAAATAATTGTCCAGTCATTTCACACTGAAAATAAAAATCAACAAGAAGTAAGTGAACTCTCTGAAAAGATCGCACAAGCCTTTACAAGAGAGGCTTGACACAAATAATTACTCTAGTGTGTCTGTCAGAAACGTGGAGAACTTATTCTTCCACCTTCATGAATACAGAGCTCTAGTGTGGGAACAAGCACTTTTGTTACTATTTACCATTATCACTTACCTAGTTGGAAGAAATTTTGTGACAGCCTATTTGCCAAGTTATCAAGGCAATTATACTTTGTATTAAAATTAATGGCAAAACAATTTAATTAGAAAGAAAAAATCTATGTTAATAGTTCAACATAATTCTCAACAACATCACCATAGTGATATAGTCTAAAATCAAATATGTTTAACCATGATATAGCATGAATAGTATGGTACCAGTTATTTAATATCATGAGAATATTTACGAAGATGTATATTTTAGTAAGATTGGCTACTTTCAACTTAGAGCCTAGATTTGAGGTGAATAATAGGTTCATTTGGTAAATGTTCCCCAAATCCACCTACCCTCTGTTCATGGTACATTATACTACTAAATTTTTATGAATACACCATTTAAAATGTTTAATTTTTATTTATTTTTGAGTGTCATCTATCTGTATATGTGCCTTTGTGTGGGTGCCTGTAAAGTCCAGAAGAGGATACAGAAGAGCAGAATTGGATTTACAAGTCGATGTGAGATGCTGAACTTGATGTTGGGAACTGAATTCTAGTTTTCTATAGGAGCAGCAAGGTGAACTTTCTCTACAGCCCTAATTTTAACTCCAGTATTTCTTTGAGGGAAAAATTATGAAAAAGAGTACAGAGACATTTAATTTACTAAATTAGTAATATTTGCAAAGAAATCAGGTGGTACTCCAAAATTTAAACTTGTGTGTGTATACAGTACTTTGTATTTCCTAACTTTAATGATATGATAAACATTTTTATGAACTAGTATTAAATACTCCAGGATGTATTTTATACATTGACTGCTTTGAATGTATAAAACTGTCTTTTTTTTCATAACACTCACAGTTATATTCCCTAGATGGACTCTTACCATCTTGTAAGATATTAGAAAGTTCATAATACATTTTTTTAACATTCAAATTTTCCAGCTATCTCTCTGTTTTACTTTTCTGTTATGGATACTTTGTATGTCAACTTGTACATAGACTAGCATCATTTGGGGAGAAAGAACCACAATTAAGAAATGTCCCCACAAGTGTCACTGTAGACAAACCCATGAAATTAATTGATTTAATTTATAATTAATTTATTTTTTAATTAATTATTAATTTANTATATATAAAATAAAATAGTGTTTTCTCTTTCTTTACAAAATACCCATTAGCTACATTTGTTTATAGAACAATATTTAGGGGTTCTAAGAGCAGTTCAAGATTTTAAAAATTTTCTTATGCCAAAAATCTTTATGAAATTTTACATATATGATTCTAATTCATCTAAAAATGATCATTGGGTCTTTATTTAAAAATAATGCTTTTTATTATAAACATAAAACATATAAAAGAGAGTTTATAATGATTAAGTTTTTCTCCATATACTTTCTCATTTATAGATGTCATTTAAATAAATTATTATTTTTGTAAATGATTTCCCATCTATTTCCATACACAGTGTTAAATATATGTTCACAAGTTGCATCCTCACTCCATTGACTTTTTTTCCACAATGCCTTAAGAGTGGGGCAAAGTAGCAATAATTAAGAAATAAATGAATACCAAGAGAAAGTTAAGTTCAGTAATGTGTAAGGAAGAAATTAGAATGTAATGAATTGAGAATTATAGAGTAATTGATCAAACGAACAGAGGGATATAGAGAATGGCATTCTGAATGATATTATAGTAAGCTGGAGAGTTTATTTTGGGAACGGTGTAGCACAGAAAAAAAAAAGAATTTGAGATTGTGTCAATAAAGAATAATTAAGGTAGAGGTAATTTTCAGTAAAAATATTGGGTTAATGAGTGTGGGAAAATGGAAGGCAATAGCCGTTGAAGTCTGTGTGCCTACAGGTGAATGCGTAACGTGGCAGTCTTAAAATGTGAGTATATTGAGGAGATAGTCTTTATGAGAATTAATTTCATGAACAAAAGTCAGGTATTATTATATTACTTATGCACAGTAATGGGAAGATCATCATTAACACACAGATGTGAAGAGGTGATGAACAGTCTCTATCAGGAGGCTGGGCCTATGTGTCGAGTAAGAAGGACCTTCAATAGTGAGCACTGTGTGCTTGGAGATGCATAATTTAAGAAGTCCCAAGTGGGTTTGGAGGTTAACTAATTGCTTAATATATCGCTTACAATGTATTTTAATCTATTTTGAACTTCTGATTCAAAAAGCTTTTTATTCAACAAGTTCCATAGTTTTAGAATGTCAATATTTTGAATTATTTTATTTTTCATTTTAAAATTATGGGTTTAAATGTGAGGAAATGGCCTTACACTGATTTAAATAGCAATATGATATGATTAAAATTATAATTGTATTAAAAATACAATTATACATGTATTTTCTATTAACTTTAGGAATAAGGTACATTTTAAATATCAGTTTCTTTGCACATAAATCACGATTACAACATGATAAACTGTGAAATTTATAAGCCTATATGAATTAGCATATATGACATATGTTTCAAATTTTAGTTAGTAATACATTTTGATAATATGTTAAATATTTAATTAGAATTGAATATTGTAAAGCTTTCAATACTCATTTTAAAATTTAATTATTATTAAATTTAAATTATGGATTCAATTATACTTAGTTCTTCTAATGCAATCTATTTGATGTCATCTGTAAATGTAAACTTAGGACACTAAATAGGGCTGAAAATATTTATCTTGGGAGTGTTTCTTTTTAATGGAAACATTCCAGTGGCTATTTATTGTATGTCTATTATGTTCAACGGATTATTCTTATACTACAAGCTTAACGTGTATGAGATTTATTCAGAATTTTAGAAGTATCACAACATAACCAGTCCTATGATTTGGTGACTAATTATAATCTATGTCTAAATTGTCAGTTTGGGGAAGAGTGTGCCCAACTGTCCCAAAGGTACCGGACTTTTTGTTCCACATGACTCTGCCTGACTCCCCTCACGCCTACCCTTTTGTCTGCGAGGTCCTTGGCCTACCAAGAGTTCCTGCTTCTGTACTGAGGAGATCCATCCAGATGGGTAAGTGTGTGCCCGCCCGGCTGTATGCTCCCAGAAATGGAGTACAGGCCAGATCCATTTCCCTTCACATTTCTGGCCATTCCAGGTTTCTCCCCTGCTACTGGCTGTCTCTAGTTACCCCATTCCATCTTGCCCCCAAGCACTCCTTGCCATCTGTGGAGTCCTTAGATCCACCAGCACAGCCTGCTTCAGGGCAGAGGGCATCTGAGAGCTAGCTCCAGTGCTGAGGGCTCCTAGGAGAGAGCAGACCAAGAAAATCCCCCAAGTACACAGTCAATCACAGCAAAGATTGGACCAAGATGCCAAGACTCCTGGATGCATTTGAGGAAGAGATGGGCAAGCACCAATGCAAGAATTCCTCCAACAACTTGAAAAGCAACATGACAACACCAGAATGCAGTGAACATTCAACAGGAAAACTTGAACACCCTAATCCAGAAGAAGTAGAAGAAATCAACTTTGAACGTAACATTATGAAAATATTAGAGGCCCTTAAACAGAATTTGTTTAAAGAAATGGAAAAGAAGACAAACAAAAAGTTAGAAGAAATTAATAAATC
>JAQHUG010000308.1:204663-231774 GCA_028555095.1 Dicrostonyx torquatus
TGGCAGTGGCACCAGGATTTATCCCTACTACTTGTACTGGCTTTTGGGGAAACTATTCTCTTTGGATGGAGACCTTGCTCAGCCTAGATATAGTAGGGATGGCCTTGGACCTTTCCCAAAGCAATGTGCCTTCCCTCTCTGAAGAATGGATTGGCATGGGGTAGGAAGTATGTGGATGGAATGGGAGCAAAGGGAGGAAGGGGGAATTTGGATTGGTATGTATAATAAAAAGATAGTTTGTTTTCTTTAAAAAAAACACATTTGACTTGTAGTTTTGTATGCATCATCAGGTGTTTTGAATATAGTTAGGAAATTTAATGTATAAATTTAACTTCAAGATTTATTAACTGTAAATAATTTAAACTGTTCAGATTGGTATAAGACTGGTGAATATTTTTATATATGGAAAGTGAAGCCATTTGTTTTATTTATATTTAAAGAGAAAACACATTGGGAAGTTCATACCCCTTTGACTAGGATTGTTGGTGGCATGCTGCTTTTTAGGATAAATTGTAACTCTTGTGGACCTATGAAGAAATGGATTTTATAATGGCATATTTCTTACATAGCTGAACCTCATTTCTTTCAGATTCCAAGAAACCACACACATTTGCTTTTCATTTTTTAACAGGACTTTTGCTTTTGGATTTAATGTTCACTTATCATAACTATGTCAGTGGTAAATGCCCAGTTGACTGAAGACAATTGAGATTTCATTATGTATCAGTGTATTATGTACATTAATAATACAACAATAAACAAAACAGTTCTTGCACTACCTCCATAAAGCTTATTTCCAGGTGTGGGAGATATACAGAGAAGGATAAAAAGGTAAACAGAGGAAAACAGACACAATTCTTCAAATTTGAGATAACTGAGTGATATCCCTAAGCAGGTAGCTTTTGAGATAATCTTTAATAAGAAGTTAATTTCTTCTGTGAAATTTAGTGGAAAGATGTGCATCAATGCAGAATATAGGCATTAATAAGTGTTACCACACAAGAAAATACTCAAATTAGTTAGTATAGATGATCAATGTTAATTTTACCTACACTATTGGAAAATCTGTATTGAAGACTGGAAATCAATATTGTCTTGACCTCTGGATAGAATAATAGGTGACAAATCATGACAAAATCATATGCAAAACAGCATTTCACAGGAGGGTAGTCTGGCCACACAGAGCCTTTGTGGGCCATGCATTCAGCCACCAAAGGAGTCCCTCCTAGAGTCTGACTCCCAAATGTTCTCTCCCTTTTTGAAAGAAACACCCTCAGTTCAAGCCTTTGAGCACAATTATCCATTAAGAAATAACAAAATCACACTCAAACCGCATTATATTTTTCTCTGAGCTTAAATTGCAAGTTAAGCCTATTTCATCCACAAAAATCTCAAATTATTTATATATCTAACTGTATTCTAGATATTTCCAGCATAATCAATGTGCAAAAGACATTACTAGACATCTGTTTATAATATTCTTTTATCGTCTATTATATATGAAATAATATTCATTTTTAGTAATGATAATTTGCAAAAAATTCTTTGTTTATTTTAATGTTGCTGTTATTTTATATCACTGGTGGTTAACAGTATAAGTTTAATCTCCTTATTTTTCCATTATTTTCTTCAGTTCATATTTCATCTTTCCCCTAGCATGTTTTTTAAAAAATAGAATTATAGATAATCTTTATTTCTTTAATTTATATTTTTACATTTCTATATGAAAATTATTTATAATTACATAAAAAGAGGCCATGAAATTCAGGGAGAGTTTGAGGAAGAAGTGAGAGAAAGTGATGTAAATACATACCCATGCACAAAATTCTCAAAATTTAAACTTAACAATTTGACTTATTTTAATTTTTCGTGTATGACTCTAAGTATTGATACACTTTTTATCATTCAGTTAAAACTTTTTGAACATCTCTCTATTATTTTACTCACTGACTATATTTCAGCATATCACTGTTAGTGCAAAGTAAATATCTGATGAATGTAATCAAACAAAAATCTTTGTAGAATTAAAACACAGCAAAATTACTCCAAATATTAAAGCATGACATTAGTTCCTTAATCTGCATATGTTATATCAGTAACACTGAAATAAACACGGGAGATGCAAGCTTCTGGACAGCACTTTTACTGATTGAGCCCAAAGCGTTGTTAAGCATCATGACTTCCTAAATAATGAGAAGAAAGAGGTCTTTACACGCTGTACATCAGGGGCCCATATTCACAGAACGGTCTATTATTTAATTTAGGTCAGGCTTAGAATGAGGTTTACAGCATGTACACTTTGATACTATGAATGGAAAATCTTTCCTCAGACTTGTGTGAGTTTTATTCAATTGAGAAAGCTATTTTACTTACTCATTTTCAAAAACTGGAAAAGATCTCTGGATTTTCAATCCAGCACAAAATACTCCTTTAAAAGATGCTGTGATTCCCCAATAGAATAGGTCCTTAGTGAATTTTCCAATTATTTTAAGAGCTTGTTCATCATTATTCTAGCCTTGTGACAAAAGCCTTGATTAGCTAATAGGCTTCCTTTTTTTCCAGATTGCACTCATTAGCTTCCTTAGTATTTATTTTACATCAGATCACAGCTTTCCCTCCCTCTCCCATCCAACTCATTACTCCCATTTTCCTCCATTCTCCCCCTCAACCCTCCATATCTGCTCAGAAAGCAGCAAGCTTCCCATGGGCATCGTCAAAGCATGGCATATAAAGCTTAATTAAGGCCAAACACCTCCTCTTATATTCAGGCTGGACAATGCTATCCAGCATGAGGAATGAGTAATAAATTCCCAGGAGCCAGCCAATGCACCATAGACAGTCCCTACTTCCAAATAGACCAAACCACATAACTGTCAAATATATGCAAAGGCTCTAGGTGAGTTTTAAGCAGAGTAGCTGGTTGTTGATTCAACCTTTGTGAGTTCCTATGAGTCAGGACAGCCTTTTCTGTGTGTCTTACTGTGATGTCCCCAAGCCACCTGGCTCCTACAATGCTTCCTCCATATCCTCAACAGGACTCACCTAGCTTGGACCACGTGGTTATGCCATGGGTCTCTAGATTGTCAGTATCAGTCACTGGGGAAGGCTCTCTGATGAAAACCAGGTAATCACCAATCCGATCATAGGGGATGGCCAGTTTAGGCTATGCCCCTGCTGTTGTCAGGAGTTTTACCTGGGGCTGTCCTTGTAGACCCCTGGTAGTTTTCTTTGTATTAGGCTTCTACCGGACCCCATAAAGCCTCTCTTTCTGAAAGTCATCTCTTTCATTACTCCACCCCTCTGCCCACCCCCAAACCAAATCCTTCAATTTCCTATGTCCACAGACCCCCAGTCCACTCAGAAAATCTTTATTTCCCATGAACACATTGGCACATGAGACAACTTCCTAAATAGAACACTAGCATCACAGACACTACGATTCATAGTATAGCTTCTTGAAACTAAAAAGTTTTATAAGGCAAAGAATACTGTTAATAGGACAAAATGGCAACCTACAGAATAGAGAAAGATCTTCACACACCCCACATCTGATGGAACGATGATTTTCAAAAAAGGATGAAGAACTCAAAAAACAAGACAGCAAAAAAATTAAAAATAATCCAGCTGGGTGGTGGTGACGCACGCCTTTAATCCCAGCACTTGGGAGGCAGAGTCAGGAAGATCCCTGTGAGTTCAAAGCCAGTCTGCTCTACAGAGTGAGTTCCAAGATAGGCTCCTAGGCTACACAGGGAAACCTTGTATTGAGAAACCAAAACAAATAAGGAAAAGAAAACTTGGAGTAAAAACATAAACAAAGAATTGTCAACAGAAGAATTTCAAATGGTTGAGACACACTTAAAGAAATTTCCACCATCCTTAGCCATCAGGGAAATGCAAATCAAAATGAGTCAGACTCCACTTTGCACCTCTCAGAATGGCTAAGATCAAAAACAAAAGCGACAGCTCATGCCTGAGAGAATGTGGATCGAGTGGGACACTCCTGTGCTGCTGGTGTAAGTGCAAATTTGTACAGCTACTTTGGAAATCAATATGGTGATTATTCAAAAAATTGGAAATCAAGACCCTGTCAAATGAATCTTTGGTATATATTCAAAGAATTCTCTATCATACCACAAATACACTTGCTCAACTATGTTAATAGCAGCCTTATTTGTAATAACCAGAACCTGGAAACAATCTAGATGTTCCTAAACCAAATAATTTATATTAAAAAAAAAAAGCTCTCACACTGAATGGCTTAGAGTGGAGTATTACTCACCTGTTAAAAACAATGACATCAGGAAATTTCAAGGCAAATGGATGGAACTGAAAAATTAATCATCCTGAGTACTATAGTCCAGACCAAGAAGGAAAAGATGGTATGTGCTCACTCATAAGTCAAAATTAACTGCGAAGTATTGGATAACCGTGCTACAATCCAGAGACACAAAAAGGATTGGGAACAAAAAATGTCCAAGTGGGGTTTCGAATAGACTTCTTAAAGGAAAGTTCATTGTCATTCAGGTTCAGTTCATGAGCATGTGAAACTACCTTCAGGGGCACAAACCTGAAAAGATTACAATAAACAACTCTTTAAGTACTGCTATATCTCTTCTTTTTTAATCTTAAAATGTTATTGATAATCTACCCTCAAAAGAATGTTTATCAGGGAGTCTATATTTTATACAGGTAACAAGGTCTAGAAAATGTATTGACTCGATATTTCTATTAACTGAATTCATCCAATAAATCAACCACAACTAAAGTGTGCTTCCCCTCTTATTCTTTTACCTTAAGTCCTGAGTATTTGTGATGTTGGTGTGTGACTACAATACACTCACATATTCCACACAACTACCATAATTTAAGATGATTATATGGAAAGTTCTGAGCTTTTACATGCAAATACGTTTTTTACATAGTGTTTTGGGAATCTGCAAGAGACTGACAAATAACAATAGAAAATAAGAGGATTTAAAATTGACCAAACAAAAATATTTATTTGACTTCTTCAGAGAAAAATAAAGAACTGGTTTGTATCAACAAGTCCAAATAGTAATGTTTATGTAAGACTTTAAATGTTAAATTGGAAATTCAATTGCAAAAATAAAATAGTTTAATGGGATCAATGAATATTTTAGGCAAAAATAAATAGGAAAACTGGACCCAAATTGTGCATGTACTCTATATATACAAAATTTCACAAACAATTTAAACCATAAACCAGCTTTTATTACATACAGACATGAGACTTTGGTAATTTTAACTGTAGTTTTGCAGGTTATTAGATGTTTATTTTGTATCTCACGTTATAGTGTAGAAAAATGGAGGCTGCATTGGGTTTTGCTGCAAATTTCTTTTATTTTTTTAATTCTTACAGGAATGATATTATAAAGTCTGTATTGAATTCAAATAACAGGGTGTACACATAGTTATTCACACAGGCATCTACACAGATTTATAGATATAGTTATCTATGCAGGAATCCACATAGGATATGACATTTTATCTATTTTTAAATCAGATTATTACTGATATTACATCATGCATGGCAAATCTTAAAATGACTCCCCTTAATGTAGATATCTTATTCCCTTCTCCAATATCCACCCTTCCTCCATCTCCACCCTCCCNGATTTCCCATAGTGCAGGGTACTCTGACCTCTCTTAGGACTGGAGGGGGAGTGGGAAGGGGGAGTGGGGGAATGACAGGGAAATGGAAGGAGGGGAGGAAGTGGAAATTTTGAATGTTATTATTTATAAAGCAATAAAAAAGAGTAAGTAAAAATAGTTTGTATGAGAATGTGTGTAAAAGAACAAAAATACTCATTTGTAAAGAGAAATTGAAAAACTAGGGTGAGCCTTAATATGCGATAAAAAGAATTTAAAGCAAAGAATAAAATTGCTTAATGTAAATAACTGACATCTTAACATGTGGCATTCATCATTAACCTTTAGAATAAACTTTTATTGAATTTAGCTGATGTAAATGTTGAAATTTATTTTGTAAAGTGTTATAATCTTGGAACTATGTAATTCTTGATGATAAAACCTGCTTTGTTAAAAATTAGGCTCTCCTTACTTTAAAAAGGTCTTAATTTTTGTAGTAATCTCTTAGCATTCATTTAATTCTATATTGTATTATATACCTCAGATTATTTTCTAAAGATAAAATAAGTTGTTATATATTAATCTTTTTCTTCACTCTTTCCATGGTTTCTTCCAACTACACATTTCTCCACTTCTTTTCTGTGGATCACATGTCCATCTCTTTAGCCAATAATGCACATTTTTTAAACAGTGTAGGCGTATTGGCAAAGTAATCTCCCAGTTGGTGTTCTCTTTTAAAAGTCCATACTTCCTGTGAATGTTGAAAGAAGTTTGATGAATATATTATTCTTCTCTCTTACACCTTACCTTCAATATGTTCTAAAATTTTTATATTCTTTAGTTTCCAAATTTTCTTATGCATTGACAGTTGTGTCTTCAGTCCAATTTCTTTCAGTGTAAAGTTTCTTTTTATATATATACACTTTTAGAAGCCTTCCATCTATAAAACTTTACTTTCCAGACTCTTGAGTAAAGTGTGACTTTTCAATATATTCATATTTATCTGGGTCTTTTCTATCTATAACTTTGCTGTATTTTATTAAATTGGGGAAAACAATAGTCATTATTGCTTTCTAAATTGATTCATATTTCTTTCTCTCATTAAAATTTTATCTTGCATTTCAAGAAACATACTTTTTCAGGTTACTTTTGTTTCTATTATATTTTCTTTACTTCTTCATGTCTTTATTTTAACTTTTTTATATTATTATTGGACCATCAATCTTTATTTCTTGAATCTACCTGTGTTTATTTTGAAGGTTTTCTAAGAATACATTTTGTAACTTTAGAATTATTATATAGCAAAGTATTTATACAACTTATTATTCATATTTGTTTATATTTTGATGTTTTCCAACATTTCTTGGTGATTCCCAAATATTCTGAGTTCAGCTTTATCACTCATTCTAGGCAGTCTTAATCTTATCTCTATAAATTAGAATATAGAACTAA
This sequence comes from Dicrostonyx torquatus, assembly GCA_028555095.1. Classification (NCBI taxonomy): domain Eukaryota; kingdom Metazoa; phylum Chordata; class Mammalia; order Rodentia; family Cricetidae; genus Dicrostonyx; species Dicrostonyx torquatus. The sequence goes on from JAQHUG010000308.1 coordinate 211,726, forward strand.
AAGCTTTTCACTGCTGGAGTGTGTGATATGTAGTCTTAGGTGCTAGGGGACTTTCTTCTATCTTCTCATACATATGTTGCTTTCATATCAAGATACTCTAATTATTTTTTTAATCAATTCAATGCCGACTGTCCAATGAATTAATTTGCTTGAGTATCCTTTCCAGCTCTATCTTTGGGAGGTTTCTTCTGAATTCATGCTTTTAATAACAATGTATTTTATTTATTTATTTATTTATTTATTTATTTATTTATTTGTTTTTTGAGACAGGGTTTCTCTGTAGCTTTGGAGCCTGTCCTGGAACTAGCTCTTGTAGACCAAGTTGGCCTCAAACTCAGAGATCTACCTGCCTCTGCCCCCCGAGTGCTGGGATTAAAGGCGTGCGCCACCACCACCCAGCTTTAATAGCATTCTTGGTGAGTTTTTCCTATTCATTTAGAGTCTTGGAGCATTAAATCGTCTTTTGACTATGCACGCCCCAAATGAAATAGTGTCCTGCCTTTCCTAGCAATGACAAGCCTCTGCTTTGTTCCATCAAAGGTACCGATTGTTCTTTGTACCCCTGCTTCTCTCTGGACTAACTTTTGCATCTTATTTCCATCAGTTTGTACAGGAGCATGACTGTGTCTTTTTCGTTGGCAAATATCTTACTTGTGCAACAGTTGCTGGAAAGCTTCAGTTTAGATGGTTTTTCTCTCTACCTGCTCCTAAACTACAGTGCTTTTGTAAGGGATAACAAAATTAGAATTTCATCTCTCTCTGCGTCTCCCTCTCTCTGAGTAGCTCGTGGATTTTTAGCTGTGTGAAAGGCAGACAAGGAACAGACAATCTGGTGTCATTGCACCACCCTGAAAACGAATGTCTCATGTCTCTTGCTATATCCTTGACCTTATTCATGAATGTAGTAACTGTCAAGTATTTCAGAAAGTTTCTTCTGAGTTATAATGTATTCTGTGTCACCTAGGAATTCTATAGTGTCACCAGAGATCCTGCTCAGATCTCGAGAATATATAAAAGTTCAATATTATCTTCTTTATCTTTATAACGTGGTGCTCTTGCAAGTAAAACATCTTTCCATGTTTTTGAGAGAATGCAGCAGACCTCCATAAAATTAAAGCAATGGCCATGGGAAAAGATAATTTAAGATATTTCTGTATTTTCTACATCTTAAGGAAGATTCCTACACTCATGGATTCTGAGTGGAAGTGATATTTTTGCTTTTATTTAAGTGTCATTTTTATATTTTAGGATTATTTATGATAGCCACTGTATTCTGTTTTTCATTATGTTTTTATTTTTCTATAATGTAGTATAATAAATCTTATATGCTATGAATCATATGTGCTCACTTATATATTTTATATGTGAATCTATGTTTATGTAAACCTAAAAAATTATCAAATGTTAGAGGTAAATTTAAATATGTAGCAAATTTCTGTGAATAGGAAATGAAATATTTGAATCTTATTTGACTTCTGTTATTGTACTTCCACCTAATCTTCAAAGTTAGAATATGCTATAGTCAGCATGAATCTAGGGCATAAAATTAAATATTTAGTCTCAAAAATTAAGTCTGATTTTTTTATTTGATGTTAAAGAGTCAAAAAAGTACTTTCTAATATTGAAAGCTACTTGGCTATATAACATTCATAAAAACAGTCATATGAATCAAATTATTAGTACCTGTCAAGTCAGTAAAGGATGACATGAAAAGGACTTGTACACAATTTGCTGACATCACAATTTAATTCAGTTCTTACATAAAGAGAAAATGTAATAGATATATCTAAGGTCNTATATGTTTTTCTTTGGGTTCACCTTGCTATTTGGCTTCTGCAGGCTTGTGAGCTGTGAGCTTAATGTCCTTTGTTAATGTCCTTTGTTAAGGTCCACTAATGAGTGAGTACATACCACACTCATCTTTTTGGGTTTGGGATATCTCACTAAGGATAGAGTTTTCTATTTCCATCCAGTTAAAAGAGAAATTTACAATTACTCCCCCTTGTCCCCGGCCCTCCAGCTCCCACAATATCCCCCCTCCCTCCCCCTGCTTCCTAAAGAGGGGGCAGGATACTCTGCACTGTGGGAAGTCCAAGGCCCTCCCCCCTCCATTCCGGCCCAAGAAGGTGTGCATCCATATAGAATAGGCTCCCAAAAAGCCAATACATGCAGAAGAGATAGGTCCCCGTGCCATTATTTTTGTCTTCTCAGTCAGCCCCCATTGGCAGCCACATTCAGAGATTCCGTTTTGGTCATATGTTCATTCAGTCTTGGTCCAGCTGGATTTGATGAGCTTGCAATAGATCAGGCACCCTGCCTCAGTTGATGGGCCAGTCCCTTGCGGTCCTGACTTCCTTGCTCATCTTAGCCCTGCTTACTTGATTCTTTGAACCGCTTTTTTTCTGGTGTCCTCAATCATTCTGTGTTCTACATTTTTTTCCATCCACCCACCTCTTCTGCTGAGTTCCTAATGTTTGGCTCTGGGTCTATGTTCTGCTCCCATCAGCCATTAAAGGAAGCTGTCATGATGACAAATATGTTAGCGGAATATTATTCGGAACTATTTCATTGACTGTTTTCCTGTCAGTCATGTTTGGTTACACCCTAGGTCTCTTGAGTCACACATCCAGCTTCTATATCTTGGCCTTCCAGGAAGTGTTGATGTGGGATGTCCTTCTGTATTACCGTGACTTTTCTTGGTTGTTGAATAAAGCTCTCACACTGAATGGCTTAGCAGAGCAAATCCAGGTGGGAAATCTGAAGACAGAGAGAGAGAGAGAGAGAGAGAGAGAGAGAGAGAGAGAGAGAGAGAGAGAGAGCAGAATGTAGAATCAGGGAGTATAGGTACTGGGGAAGCAAGATGTGGTAAGGTAACAAGCCATGAGTCCACAAGCCCCAAGGTAAAACATAAACTAATGGAAAGGGGTTAATTTAGGATGTAAGGGCTAGCAAAAAATAGCACCCGAGCCATCGACCAAACAGCTTGTACTTAATACAAGTTTGTGTGATTACCTGGGAGTGGGCATCCAGGAAATGATAGCACAGTTTCTGTTTACAAATGAGACGAGTTGAGAAAAGACTCCTTCTACAGGGTTTTAGATATGAGATGACCCTTGTGGCTTGGGGCCTCAATTAGGCCACTAATTGGATGGTCATTCTTACAAGCTGAGAGCCACTAATGCCTCAGCACATTTTATCAGCAGGATAGGTTATGGGTCCTAGGTTTTATGGCTGGTTTAGTGTTCTACTCCCTACGTTGTAAGCCTAGACTTGTTGTAGGCAGAGATGGCTTGTTCGTTTTCCAGCTGACAAGACCAGAAATAATTACTCTGAAATTATTATTATATGCTTGGCCTATTAGCTTATACATATTTTTAGACAGTTCTTACATCTTAATCTATTTCTGTTAATGTGTGCATCACCACGAAGTCGTGGCTTACAAGCAAGTTTCCAGTGTCTATTTCCTCCAGTGGCTACATAGCATCTCACTGACTCCGCCTACTCTCTCACTCCTATATCTGCTTGGAATTCCCACTGTGCCCTCTTCTGTGCTGCAATAGGCCCAAAGCAGCTTCTTTATTAACCAATGGCATTCAAGCATACAGAAAGGCATCCCGCATCATCTGGTTCCCCCATTACTAGGAGTCCTTGCAAGGGTTACCCTCATATGTTTGAGGAATCTTCAAATACTCTAGGTTTCCACATTGTCTCTAAATGTCCAACTATTTCAGAAGTCCCTGCTCTAACTCTCTCCAGGCCTCCCTTGCCCACCTGATCATCCATGTTCCCATCCCCACTGGCTGCCAGTCCACTCACAAAATCTATTTCCCCTTCCCAAAGATATCTTTGCATCAACTCTAGTCCTCTTATCTATATTGAACTTTGATGTAGGAGGGTCCTTCTGTATTTGGGTTGCTTTCATTGGTTAATAAAGAAACTGCCTTGGCCTTTTGATAGGGCAGGATTTAGATAGGCGGGGAAAAGAGAACCATAAGCTGGGAAGAAGACTGAGTCAGGGAGAGAGCTGCCATGAAATCGCCAGAGTCAAACATGCTGAATCTTTCCCAGTAAGACCACAACACTGGGGTAACATACAGACTATTAGAAATGGGTTAGTTTAAGAATGTGAGAGTTAGCCAACAAGAGGCTAGTGATAATGGACCATGCAGATTTTAAATGAATANGTTGTACCCATATAATATGGTTTCTTTATACTTTCCGAGCTAGGAAGTTGGCACATCATCAGTGTGCTCTTTCCTTGGTAGGGTCACCTACCCCTTTCCCCATTTTCAGCTTTACTCAGTTTTCTGTAGGTTTTGCATCAGTTTGAGCCTTCATGCACACTCTCCTCTCCAGTTTGGTCTGTTAGTTAGTGTCATCCTGTTCTGCTCACGTTTGGGCTGATGACAGTGCTCTCTCCAAAAGCCATAGACCATCTATAATAAAACTCCCAGTACAAGACATGAGAAACCCTTCTGAAATAGTTGGACAGGGCTATTCAGAAGAGTCACAAAACATACAATGTATTGTCACTTCTCTTGTTTACCCCCAGAGTTAGAAAGTAGGTACTTATATGTCTGAAGACACCATTTACTTGAGAAATAGGCCCCAGAAACCCCAAAATAAAACCGACCTAACTTTTGTCTTTCAAAGCTAGAACCAAGACATGGCCCAGAATAACGGCCACAGGAATCATGTCAGATTAAGCAGCAGTTTCATCTAAGTGCTACATCAAAGAGAAACATTTTCTAAGTTTTCTTTCATTGATTAATTTTTCTCTTACCTTGAAGAGGTAATTGAATCACAATTTTCATTTCATGTAAAGACTAGGGTGCTCCATCTTGATCTTAAAAAAATCATGTCAATTAAATAGGCAATGGCTTCCATCCTTCCAGGGGTAAGAACTACTCCCCAGTTGTAAATTACACTGTTCTAACCACACTCAGCCAGCAGTGCCTGTGATGCAATGAATTACCGATCTACTAAACTAAGTGCTCTCTAATGACTTAGAAGAGTCAAGCTGTTTTAAAATTAGAGAGCTTCCAGGCTAAGAGTTTGATAACGTTCTTTAGAAAACACGAGAAACAGCTTATTACCTAGATGTGGTGTGTTTTCACACTACTGGCATTAAAAACAAAACTGACAGGACACTCCAAAACTAATTACTTAGCACAATATACCCACTGCTGTTAATTTACGAAATGAATTTTAAAAGAAATAAACACATGCAGGCTAAGGGTACTGTTTCAATTCATCATGCTAAAGAGATTTCTGTAGCATATAGCAAAGTGTATCCCAAAACACTTGGACCCAGAAGCCTTGTCAAAACACTTGCTAATTGGTAGTATCCAAGAGCCAATCCTACAGAACATTGCTCTCCTCACTTTTAACCAATTCATTTTCAAGGAAGTAATATTACACTATTATCACAGAATAGTTTTTTGTGAAATTTTATTTTGTTCTGAAAACACAGTTCATTGTTTAAAAAGCATTATTCCTTGTGAATTAACTAAAGGCTCACTTTATGCTAACCTATTATTGATAATATGTTGTATTTTACTGTGAATTGACTTTTCGCTGAGAGGAAAGTATCTATAAACCTGAATTATCATCTTATGGCTGTTTCAACTGGAGAGAACGTTGTGATTGTGTTACAATCTCATATTCCAAAAAGCTAATCATATTTATAGCAGTATTGCATATGTTCCCACTGAAATAAACATTTGGTCCTTCAGGAAATCTTAAGCAGAAAGATAAGCAAACAACTCAGAAGAGCTTCAGGAAGTTTCTAAAACTGATCAGACTCACGAGGACCCTACAGCCCCGAGTAGCAATAGAGCTAAATATCACTGTTAGACAAGCCAACCTGCAAAGAAGACTCTGAGACCAGACCAGCTGCCTGGAAGAAGTAGAAACTCAAAGCACTGCCTGGAGAAGTACCTGTACCAAACACTCTTCAACCTGTTGAACTGTGTGAAGTCTATGTAGTGAGTTCCAGGTTTCGTTTTTGCGAGCTCTCACCCATGCTGGGGTGGACTTTGGGAGGGTACCTATTTGTGAGTCATTTCTNGCAGCCCCCACTCCTCCTCATGCAACAGAACTTCTCTTTGTCTGTGGATTGTAATGTGATTAAGCTTTATATAACAGCTACTATTTACTTATAAATGTGTACATACCATGTTTGTCTTTCTGGGTCTGGGTTGCTTTCCTCAGGATGTGTTTTTTTTTTCTAGGTTCATCCATTTGCATGCAAGTTTCATGATGTCATAAATTTCTTCAATAAACTCATTTTTTTCCCTGTTGTTTTATTCCACCATTGCCTTTTCACCTTCATTTAGGTCATCTTGTGAATGTACTTGTAAATCAGAAAACTGTATAGATTAGAAATACTAGATAAGGCAGGAAAAGCAGGAGAATAGTAATGTATGCATCTAGAGGCTCCTATGATTAGCAGTAGCATGTTTTGTTCCTCTTCTGCCTTTGATTTAAAATAGTCTATGCTGTCCTAGTCTTAAGCTGTCTTACAAATGATTTCCCAAAATTACACAGCAGGATTTCATTTACATCTCATTGGTTTAAACCGAGTAGCTATCTTTAGCTGCAAAGAGCCTGGGTAAATCATTATTGAGCCAAGGAAATTAATGCTTCTGAAAGGTTGGAAGAAAGAGCAACATGCATCAGACAATAATTGCCAGGCTATGATTTAATTTTGCTAACAAATTCATGAGCTTGCTAAAAATACTAAAAGTGATTTTCTCTCAATAAAACCATTCCTTGTCTCTTAATGAATGTTTCCTTTTGAATTCATGACTCTATTTTCAATTATAGACTATAGCAGTTTGCTTAATATGTGTGGCTCACCACATTTCAATTCAGAGGATTAAAGTTGAGTCACCTTTTATAGGCAAATGATATTTGTGGGTTGCCTATTCTTCAGCTGGTGTGCATTATACATGGCAGGCTGTAAATTTTAGACAACAGCCATTAGTGTGACTTGCTATTCATACTTTGTCACTGCACTCTTGAGTATTTATTCTACATTTATAAGACATTTCCTATTAAGGTTTACACTGTTATCAAATTGAGCTCCACAAAAGACAAGGTAAAATCTGAACTGACCCCCTCCATTGTCTTTTTATGTCTCAATAAATAATATATACTAAACTATATCAACAATCTCTAACGAAATGATTTTCTCAACTGTTGTATAACTATAGGAAAATATCACTAGTTTTAGAAAAACAAAGAAACACTTGCAAGTTCTATACCTGTTGTTCTGTGACAACAAAAAATATTGTGTATAGCTCAAATATAAGTAGAATGAAACAGAGAATAGCAATATCTCCATATCAGCTGAATTGTAAAACGTCACTAATAAAGAGGCTTTTCCTTCTTAAGACATATGAAAGTTTTCTAATAGCATTTCTCCCTATATTAAATTCGTGATTGTTTTACTTGCTTAACATTATTTTAATCTACCATAGCAGAATGTAAGGTATTATATAATTGATATATTCCTATAGAAAATGGGAGATCATTTTTATATGAAGCTCTGAAGTCCATGAGAAGAAACGGAAGAACATTACTGAAACAATCTTTCCATGGAGAGCTAAATTATGCTTAAATAATTGCAAAGGCAGGGGCTGGGAACATTTTAGGCAGGGAAGGGAATGCTACACAAGCATAATGACTCTGATTTCCAGCACCCACAACCAAAGCCAAATGAGGGAAAACACTTGTAACACAATACCACAAGCACACCCAGGCACACACACAGACACAAACACACAGAGAAGAAAGGTAAACAGAAGCAAATATCCAGATTAATATTCATATAGCCTTCACATGTGTATCTACATGCAAGTGTCCACATGATTACTCACGCAGGCATCCGCACAGAGTTATTCACATAGTTATCCGCTCCGGTACCTGTCGAGACCCAAAAATATGAGCCTACTCCACCTGGTCTGAAGGTCAAACAAAGAGTTTGAGTTTATTTTGCTCTTTCAAAGTTGTTGACAAGTGTGGCTACACATCCTGACTTGGGGTGTGGTTCCTTGGTGATTTGGACCTTAAGATGGCCCATAACACAGATCCGCAGATCTGCTCCACTCTAAACAAGGTCAGGGAATTCAAGCATACTTCTGCTATTTCTTTTGAAATATGAGGTTTGAACTAGGGAGTTGGTGTCTTCAGGATACTTGGTCTAGGGTGTGTCACTGCCTAAACNTGATGTTCTCTTTAACTAGAATTGATATAAATGTGTACAAATCTTCATCAAAGCATGAGTTCACAAATCAGAATTTAGATAAATATACATGTAAATTCATGCATATACAAATATGAAATGCATGAATACATACATTATACATGATTTTTTTTTCTTTTTGGTTTTTCATTACAGGGTTTCTCTGTAGCTCTGACTGTCCTAGAAAATTTTGTGTAGACCAGCCTGGACTCAAGTTCATATAGATCCTTCTGACTCTGCCTCCTAAGTGTTGGGGCTAAAGTTGTGCACCACCATGTCTGACTAGAAATCACTTTAGTATAATTTTCAGTTATGCTTTTTTTATACATGTATGTATGGTATGTGATTGATAGTGGATAAATAGAAGAAAGACCTAGATATGTGATGTACAGATAGAATTATAAAAATCATATTATCATGTAATTAACATGAATGGAATTCCAAAAAATGAACCAGAAGACAATTATGTTCTATAAAAATCTAAAATGTTGATAGTATAAAATACTGTATTAAATGAAACCATTAAATATTAAACTCCAAATTGATGACAATTTTACAATTTAACCTAGAGTGAAATAATTTGTTAAAAGTATCTGTCAATTTTACAACAGTTAAAATGTATTACAGCTCATGAGGTGGAGAAGAAGATATATTCTTCTGTGTCTTTGTGAAATGGTCTATAAATACTTATTACATCCTTTGGTTTATAACAATTGTTAGTTTCAATATTTCTCTGTTCAGTTTTTGTCTGAATGAACTGTGTTTTGGTGAAAGTGTGTTAATGAAGTCTCCTACTCCCAGTGTGTGAGTTTCAATATCTGATTTAAGCTGTAGTAGTGTGTATTTTATAAAATTGGGTGCCTTGTGTTTGGGGCATAGATGCTAAGAGCTCAAATGCCATTTTGGTGGATTTTTTTCCTTTGAAGAATATGTAGTATCTTTTCCTATATCTTATGATTAGTTTTGGTTTAAAATCATTTTGCTAGAAATCAAATTGATTATAAAAGCTTGTTTTTTAGGTCCATTTGCTTGGAACAGCTTTTTCCTATACTTTACCTTGAGGTAAATTCTACTCATGATAATGGGGTGTTTCTTGAGTGCAGAAGGACAGATCCATTTCATTAGTCTGTGTTTTTTTGGGGGGAGTGTAATTCTGTCTAGTGATATTTAGAGTTATCAGTGACTAGTGATTGTTAATTTCTGATATTTTGTTGTTTCTATTGTTTGTAGTAGTGGGGTTAATGTATTTGTTTCACCTTGTTGCAATAAAGTTATTTCCTGTCTTTTCAACCTGAAAAATTTCTGTTAAGCAAAGGACATGGTTAATCAGACAAAGTGACAGCCCCCTAGAATGAGTAGATATTTTTACCAACTACACATCCAATAGAAGGCTAATATCAAAAATATATAAAGAACCCAAGAAAGTAGGTAATAGAAAACCAAATAATCCAATTAAAAACTAAGGTCCAGATCTAAACAGAGAATTCTCAATAGCGGAAACTCAAGTAGCCGGAAAATAGTTAAAGAAATAGTCAATATCCTTTGCCACAAGGGAGATGCAAAGAAAGACCACTTTAAGATTACAGTTTACACTTGTCAAAATGAATAAGATCAATAACCCAACCGGCAGTTCATACTGGCAAGGATGTGCAGTAAGGAGAACACTCATTCATTCCAAGTGCAAGCTTTTACAAACACAAGAAAACCAAGATGGCAGTTTCTCTGGAAGCTGAGTATTGGTCCAAATCAAGATCCAGCTGTACCACGACTGGGCATATACCCAAAGGAAACTTCATTCCTCAATTGGGGATAATGAGGGTAAAACTTTTTGAGCGAGAGAATATATGGAAAGATAACTAAAAGTGAGGGGCATTTGAGGTGAATTATGGAAACTAGTGCAGCTGACACTTTCCAAAGTATTTGGGTGCCTTGCTGTTGAGGTCTACAAATAATGAAGGAGATAGGGTCACTATTGGCTATCTCTTATCACAAAAATGAAGTTTCTGGTATCAGGATTGTTTTACTTTCAGTTGAGATCTTTTCGAAACGGGGTCCCGTGGAAATCCCCAAATCACAAGTGTTGTTGGCAAGACAATAGTTTACTCTCCAAAAACTCTCAGTAAGTCTGCCTTGTTGAAAAGAACACAGACACAACTCACTGAACACAGACATATGGAGAGCTGCTACCTATATAGAACCTTCGGCCTCCATTCTAATGTCTTTGATACAGGGAGGTACTCTCCAGGCTACTGAAAGAGAAGCATAAACACTAACCCAGCCACAACATCTTTGATCTACAATTTGTGTTGCCTTCATAATTTGGGAGGGCAATGATAGCACATGGCTGGAAGGCATAAACAACTATGTTTTTATTTTTTAAGGCATGCTCCATGAGTTGAAAACCCATACCCAAGACTGCTGGCATGTCCAAGAACCAGAAACTAAATAGTTCAGAGACTAGGCTAAGACCAAACACTATTGCTTTGAAGAAAATAAACAAAAAAGAAGCAATAAAATGACGTTTTATAATATTCTGCTATAGTTGTGGATCAGTGCCTTATTTGGCCATCATTAGAGGAGCCTCCTCCTTCAGCAGATTGGAAAAAATACACAGTCCCACAACCAGACCCTAGAAGGGGGGCAGACCTTGGAACTCACAGCTCTACATTGAATGTCTTCATCAAATCCCTTTCCTAGAAGACCAGGGAATGCTACAGAAACTCTAGTAAAATGTACTATACCACGCAGGAGAATTATCCATTTTTTTCAATTTTGTAAAATATTTGTTTGAAGTGAAATATAATTTAGATTTCTGTGGTGTCTGTATTTATGTTCCTTGTTTTGCATTTGATTTGTGAAATTAGATATTCTCCATGTGTCCTTTAAATAGTTTAGATAAGGGTTTCCTAGTGAAATTTCATTCTTAATTTTAATAAATAAACCTTGCCTGAAGATCAGAGAATAAAACAGCTGCCCTGGTTAGGCTTGATGAGCAGGCAATGGTGACACACACTTTTAAGGCCAGTAGTCACACTAATTTGCCATAGAAACTAAGTGGTAGTGGGACCTGTATTTAATCCTTAGCACTAGAGAAGAATACAAAAGAGGAGGAGACAGCTTTCAATCAGTCTTTGTGAGGATTCCTTGAGGCAAGTTCACTATTTCAGATTGAGGTAGAGATGAGAGCCAGTGGCTGGCTGCTTTGTTTTCTGACCTTCAGGTTGAACCTCAATATCTGTTTCTACATTTTTATTACTCATGCAACATATGACATCAAATACTTGGCAATGTATATCCACAAGAAGCCTAAGAAAACTTTCAAAAATGGCGTATAGATGCACACAAGTGGAGTCAATTGCAGCTTCTTGATAGTTGCATATTTTTAGATATGCTCTGTTTGCTGGCAGTGAGAAAGGCATGGTTCCTTTAAAAAATGGCATCCTGACTCAGCATTAACAGCAAAAATTGTGCTACCTTTCTAAGCAAGGGCTTCCTGGTTCTAACTGGTGGCACGAATGGCTCTGACTTTTTCAGGAGGTCCTGCCACTTAAATGCCATTTATGAACAGAATGCTATTAGTTGCTGACTGGCAACATAGACTCACTATGTCCTTGGAGCTGGAGCTGGAAGCATGGCTCCCACAGGCAGTAAGCATACCTCTGCCATGTTGAATAGGGTGGGGAACTAAAAAGAAAAGCCACAGCATTAGTACTAACGACCATATTGCTCAGCTTTTAAAAATGTGCTGGTCTGAAAAGGATTACAGAGTCACAATAAAGACAGATTCAGACCAGAAAGGCCTCTGAATGTGCCACAATAAGCTTAATAAATGTGTATGGTCTTAAGACAGAGATGATAAAAGGTAGGTGAGTCAGATATGAAAAATAATTTAAAGATATTAAACTGAGGTTCTTAAAGGAAAGATAGAATAAAAAATCATAATGGGCCATGAAAAGATGAAAAATGCACACAGTCTGAATTAATGTATTATTGTTTTTTTTGTATTTTTTTTATTGCAGAGAGACATTTGATTCCGGGGACTGTTAATGCAACCAAACATATATAGTTTACAATTATTATGACTTCAAATATGAGTCTGAGGATATATTACTTTGGAAAAGAGGTTCTGCTTTTGTAAGCAGTTTTTATTTATTATAAGATAAAACATATTACAGGTACACCACACAATCTTACAGGACAGGCAGTGTTAGAAAGATCAAATTGAATTCTAAACAATAAGTTAAATAAAGAGAAAGGGATGGTAAATATCCCAGAGATACATTGCATAAAGCTTTATTAACCTTGAATTTTCTTAATGCTAATGAGAAAAGAACAACAGCGGCAGAAGGACACTGGACAAAGGAAAAAGCTTTTGAATTGAATCAGCCAATGTAATTCAAGGATGTGTTGACCTCAGAATGAAAACAAGGAGATGTGCTACATTGGGGAAAGTGTTTCACTCTTGTTTTCACAGGAGAAGAAAGATATGGATACCATCAAAATAAATCACAATGCTATTTGAAAAGGAGAAACATCTTGATGAAGAGAAATGACAGCTCATCCACAGAGGTGGCAATCCTACAAATTGAAAGGAAACCTCATAAGGATTGGGCCAGGTTTCTATTCTTGCCTTTTCAGGAAAATAGAAAGTACCTATCTTTGAGAAGTCTTCTTGGACATCTAGATGCCTAAAGAAGAAAAGATAGTTATCCAGAAAGAATCATCAATCAAAGAAAAATCTTACTTATGATACCAATATACTCTGCAGGGAAAAAATATCACTACTTAAATATACATATCTCCTTATTTCTCAAAATAATGGTGGTCCCAACTCATTTAAGAAATCAAAACTGGCTTTGGAATTAGATTGTGACTCCTTCTTTCTCGTAATCAAAACATGTTGTGAAAAAAACCTGAGAGTTTATATGTCCTATCAGCAGAGCCACTCTGTGTGGGACAGAAAGTAAATAAAAATTGAGGACTAGGGTTATCAAGACTCTGCTTTCAAAAAGTCAACCCCTCTCTTACCTATTTTTTGTCTCTAAGGTACCTTTCTCCTTTCTTTGAGTATATGTCTATCAAAATTCAAAATTTCCATTTTGATGTGAAAAAAATGCTTAAATTATCCCAAATTAACAATAAATTTTTCTATAGTAATCTCTGGAGTTTCCAGGAAGAAGATAGAGACTCACATCAACGATTTTACCTGGTTGATATGATGCCATTCAGCTGATAGCATCACTTAAAGATTGACTTTGAACTACAAATTGCTCACAAAAATTTTGAGGTGGCTAGCTGAGATTATATCTAACAGACTAGACTAGCCAGTACTTGAGAAATGTCCTACATTTTCCCATTATGCGTAAACTGAACAAAAAATAAGGCAATATCTTCTAGTACTTGATAATTAAACCAAAATTTTATTTTCAGAATCATCGAAAGATATCATCATTGCTAGCAGAAAGTAAATTTAAGACTACCTCACCCACATTCCCAAAATGTGGGGTTGGTAGGTTTTAGTAGTTCAATGGATTATAGATATTTTTCATTGTTTATGGAGGTTGGTTACAGGTTATTATTATTAATGGTCAGGAAAAATGTTAAACAAAGGAAATTATATTACGGATATTGTTTAGAACAAAGAAGGATATAAATATAATAGGATAAAGAGTGGATTATTGAATCTACTCTGAAAATTAAAAAGGGAGGAAATGGATATAATAAGATTAAAAGGTATGTTACTGAATCTAATTTTAAAAAGCAACAGCAACTACTAGTTTTAAATATTTTATATTAGATTTGACTTTTGTATATTGTATAAGATTTTATATATGGATACATATTTGAGATTAATTTTGATAAAATAGATTGTACATATGTTCCTAATATTTTTCAAAATATCATACCTCTATAGCTCATTTAACAATGTAGTGTAAATTTTTAGTCCTGGAAAGTTATTATTACCAACAGTTTAGGATGATAAGGAAATACAGGTTAGTAATTAGACACATATTCTAATGAAACTTGTAGTCACCTTAGGTAGGTTTCCAATGTTAAACAAAGATATTTTAGATAGACAGGTCATGTTTGAACACTTCAGAGGTCTACAGAATATGGTATTCAAGATGTTTGAATAACATGTGCTTTTTATGACAGTGAGGCATGTCTGCTCCTGGCAGCACCATTCTACTTACGAGAAGATGATTGGCATTGAAGAAACTTCACAGGGAGCTTAATTTCTTTGTGGCAAAAGTAAATCATTGGACAAAAGAAATGTCCTTGCCTTGACTTCCGATAGTATGTCTCATAATTTGACAGGCAAGACACAAAAGAAAGTGACTGCCAAACATTACCAAGACACAGAGGTACATCCCTCCAGAATATCCTGCTTTACTGAAAAGTCTGTCAGTTATGCTAGGCCTTCAGGCTGAAGGTAGATGCCCCAATGTTGCAGAGGAACGTTGGGTGATCATATAGGCAGCCAGTTGTTTCTGGGTCTGTATTACCTCACTCAGGATGGTCATTTCTGGTTCTATTCATATGCACGCCAAAAATCAATGTGTCATTGTTTTTTTTTACTACTACATATACTCCAATGAATAAGTGTGGCACTTTTTTATCCATTCTTCAGTTGAGGGGCATATAGGTTGTTTCCAGTTTCTTACTATTAAAATTATGCTTCACCAACTCTAGTCAGACAAGGAAGGAACCACCATAGATCCAAACTACTCCCTCTGAATGTGGGTGACAATTGTATGAATGGGGCAGACTGCCAGGCCACTAGTATTTATCCATACTGCTTGTACTGGATAATAGGGAACCTCTTCTCTTTGGAGGGATACCTTGCTCATCCTATACTAGGGAGGTTCTTTGACTTTCCCCAAAGCAATATGCCTTACCTAATCTCTGAGAAGTGGATGGTGCATGGGAGGTAATGGAAGGAGAGGAGGGAGGGGGAACTGAGATTGGTATGTAAATGAAAAAGAGATAATTTGTTACTTTTTTTAAAAATTAATTAAATAAAAGATTTATGTGATAATGCCATTAAATTTTTACCAGCTAGAATTCATTTATTGCTTTTTAAAAAGCTATAGAAGCCTGGTAGCAGTCCCTAGAAACTACAGCCCATTATCACCTGCATTTCCATAAACTCTATCAACCACATTTCACAATGTAAAACAGAGTATCGAGGTGATATAATACAGTTTAAGATTCGTTATGAAACATTTAGCCTCCTTTACGGTGTTTACAGCTTAAATTATTGATTTTCACTGCACTGTATTATTTTAAATTTGTATATTTTATTTATCCTCACATTTTAATAGAGTTTACCTTGTATTCTAGATAGTGGCAATTTTGTGCTCATAACATGGTATATAGATTAGGCTGTATAATCCTGAGTAATGGCAATAAGATTTTTCTGTTTCACAAATGCATCAACTTCTTGATCATAAATTACAAAATTATATGTCCTTTGTTTAACTGGGAGATTATACTTTATATGTATAATTCTTAAATACTATTTATTTTATATTTAGTCACAGGTTTTTTATATTTCTGTTTTAGCTACATTAATAAGAACAGGAAGGGCTCATTAGACTTCCTGTTGTGTTTTCTTTCCTGAACATTTATCTAGTGATAAATAAGATAGGCAGTCTATAAACAGACCTATAGATATCTATGCTTTGAGAAACCAGAAGAATATTTCTTTTGAGATATTTAATATTGTCCAACCTGATCACCATCCGTTTTTCTGTCATTGTGTCTCCATGACCTATTCTATAATTAAGAACCCAACTGTCTAGGTTAGAGTCACGAAGAACACATCAGATTTTGGATTCAGGAATAAATCTATAACAATAAATTTCATGAATTCATTAAAAAAAATTTATACCTTTAAAGTCAAATATGTAAAGAGGTAAAATTTTCTAAATTACTTTCCAAGAGCAATGATTGTTTATTGATGTCTTGTCTTTCAAACAAGGGTCGAGGTTTCTGTTTGTTGCACACATTATTCATTTGACATCCACTGAAGGACATCATTGACTCTGGACCACACTGAGCCACATACAACAGGATAAAACAAATCTGTAAAACAATGTGACTTTCCCGTCAGAACAAAAAAATTATTTCAACAAAGTTTTAATGAATATGAAGGCCATTTTTCTTTTGCTTTTGCTATGATTATCTGAATATAAATTTTAGTGGCATGAAGAATCACATTATAAATGCCACAATAGCAAACTTGAAGTTATGTGCTCAGAGATGCATATGATGTATACTATCAAATAGAAATTCTTTTCAAAGCTTCCTTTATTAGCATATATTCGCTTTAAAATATTAGTCCCACTATTTACATAATTGTATTAATAATAATTGATATGTATGTTTTCAATGTAAAGCTAACACAGAATCAAAAGATGCATATATTGTAACATTTGTGTTATAACAACTGAATTAAAAAAATGCTAAAGTATTTGAAAGAGCTATTTAAAATTTTTCTATATTATGAAGACTTAAAGCACTTTCAGAAATAAGGCTCTCAATATTTGCTAACTTGAACTTGTTAGTAAGATCACTTATAAAAGCTGGCAGAAGTACAGTTTCAGTGCATTTATATAACACACAAATATTAAAAATTGCAAAACAGATTTCAGTTATTTTAATTTCATTCTTGCAAACGCATAGTAAAAAGTTGTTTAAATTAAAAAGTATTTCTAAAAGAGGTGATTCAAATTAAGATAAAGTAAGTTTAAAAAATAAATCTTAATCAATAATTAAGATATTAATATAAAACAGAGTTTTAAGAAAAACAAAGTTTCAAATATATTGAAAATATATTTTAGCAAATTATTAGTGATTTATTATAAGTGAAAGTTCTGAATCTGGAACATTCTATCAATATTTCTACAAAAAAAGAAATGGTTACTTTAACAATGCATAAACACTCAGCCAAAATACAATAAGAATTCATTTTTTGTAGCATGATTGAATATAATATTTTACATATTATAATATAATAAAAAGAATATTTTATCTTTAGAAGAACTGGTTTCAGCATAGTTTCTGCAAAGAATTGCAGTCTACTAACTTACCTGAACCGGTTTTTGATTCAAAAATAGCAAATCACAGGACTGAAGAGATAACTCAGTGGATAAAATCATTTACTGCTCTTGCAGATGACCCTGATTCCATTCCCAGAACCCATATTTTGGCTCCTAGGTGCCTGTACCTCCAGTTCCAATGGTCCTTTGGTTTCATGTCACTGAGCTCCTTACTCTCCTGTGTACACATGGGGCATGTCTATATTATCAGCCATATATAAGTGCACATAAGAGAGATAAACTAATGAATAAATACACTAGATTTTTCCTAAAAGAAATTAAATTTTAATTAAAAATTATAGAGAAAAAGTTACCAAGATCAGTCTTACTTAACATTAGCTTTGTTTTAAAAAGTTTGAGTAAGAGTGATTATTTATTTCATAGTAATTTTGTAGATGTCAAATTCCCTAGACCTTTGGATTCCAACTGTATTTCAACTTAACATTTTAAAGTCTTGGCTGTAGTAAATAAATACAATAAGACTAGAGTTTACTGTTTGCTTACATTTTGTAAATTGTAAACAATGAGACTGCATTTAAGGTGAAGAAGTATTGCCAAATAGGAAAAATGCAGTAATCTTAAGCCCTTTGTATCTTCTTTAAATGCTAAAATATAATAAACATTTTACACTTATTTGGGTGAATGTTGAAATTAAAAGATAAACGAACAAGACAGAAACCATAAAATCCTAACCTTAGACATTTCAGGAAAATAACGCTCAGGTTATTTCTAGGCAGAGAAACATTTCCCAATGTGTTTATAGCCTGCTGCCCCTGTGTCTGTGCAGTCCTCCTCAGGTGGATGCCATCATCCCAACAGCAATGTCTACAGAGGCCTGTTCCTTGGTGCTACCATTTTCTGGGGCCATGTTAGTTCATTAACACTTTTAACATTCTCAACATATTGCTGTTTCAGTTTTTAATAGTGTTTCAGTTTTTAATATTTTGCCCACCCCATGATATAGGTTGGCATTAACCTTGAATCACATAAATGTGAGTTTGTGACCTAAAATCTAATTATGTAGAACACAACATGATACCACACAAGGATATGTACTTTTGACCTAGGGCTAAAAGTAACATATCTGGAACTCTGTGCCATAACCATGAGATAAATGGGCCTCTTAAGAGAAGATCTTATGACTCAGAAGAATAAAGTGATCACAATGTGCTTCAAATCTGCATTTAAAATGCATCTCCCACTGAGTGTTCTCAATATGTTCTAGTTAATGCCCATAATTAAGTCAATATTCAGAGAATAGAATTGAACTATCTTACTGAAAATACCATGAAATAAATGGTATTAAATATGTGTGTAGAATGTTCTTATCAATTAAAATTACATTTTTTTCTAAAGTCAAATAGTAACATTAGAAATGAGCATGAGAAATGATTGGCCCAATTTGTCCTCCAGTTGAATTCATGAGGCTGGCTTGAGTGAACAGACCTTTGGGGAAAACTAGCTCTGATCCAGAAGGCAGGACTGCAAGGCAGGAAAGCATCAGATGACTCGTAATTCATCACCTGGTGTCATAGTTACAGAGGGACTCTGGGGTAGTCTGAGGAGTTAAGAATCCTTGTAGGGATAATCAATAAGCTATTGATTGAATAACTATTGCTGTTACTTTTGCCATTAGTTTTATAACATCCAAGATCTTTGTTTGAGTTTGTTAAATTCCATAATTCCAGTCTTTATATGTTTATATTTTCAAAGCCTGTTACTTTTTTTTCACCTACAGTTATAGATAAAAAAGGAAAGTATATCCTTAAAATTGAGTGAATAGATGATTTCTTCATTGTGCAAACAAAGTGAATAAATTTATGTGTAAGTTCACTCTATTTCTAAGCTATTATCTGGGGGACATAACCTGGATAACCTGTCACTGTACTGAATATTCTATGGAGCCATAACAGAATGACAAGTGTCAGTGTCTGTCAACATAGAAAAACTGGAATATTGTGCAGTATAAAAGATGGAACTCAGCTTAAGTTCATTAACTTTTTCTAATTTATTTTTTAATATTATTATGAAATTCATACATAAGAACTATATTCCCATTCCATCTTTCTAATGACTACCATTCACACTATTTGGATCCAACTCTGGGGGTCCCAGAGTATATTCTCCTGACATGCTTCCTTATAATTGAGACTATCACATTCTTTTCTTGATGACTCTCAGACACTCATTTCTCATCTAAAATATAAAAATATTTTATAAAATCTCAGCCTCAGCATGGTGGGTCCTGCCATAAATTCTAGCACTGGAGAGGCTGAAACAGGAAGATCACTGAGAAATTAATACCAGTTGGGGTTATGTAGTTCTAGGACAGTCTGTGCTGAAGAGTGCAAAAATTTTTAAACCCTTTATTCATTCTTTCAGGATTTCATATCATTCATTCCAACCCCACTCATTCTCCTTCCTCTCACTTCTGCCCTCTTCCCTTTAACCTCCCCCTCAAAAAACAAAATTTAAAAGTAAAGCAAAAAATAGAAAACAAAACAAAACAAATCAAATAAAAGAATCTCAGCCTGGAAGCTGTAGTGTGGCTCCATGTGTTACACAGAGTACCCTTCATATATCTTTACCTGTGAGTGTTCATGGCAATGAGTCATTGGTCTGGTTTGTGGCCTCTGGTTCCTTCTAAGCCATCCATACAGGGCCTCACTGGGATTCCTCTTGGAAATTCTATTGTTG
>JAQHUG010000308.1:269244-283646 GCA_028555095.1 Dicrostonyx torquatus
ACCCAGACCAAGAAAGATAAATGTGCTATTATTTGCTTATATCTGGATGTCAGCCATTAAATATAAAGTAACCAAACTACAATCCATAGACTAGAGGAGAGAGGCATAAAGGAAAGGACTGGGGGACAGTCCTCTCTTGGAGGGGGAAACAGAATAGATTTTATGAATGGGATTGGGCCACATTTTGGGGAAGGGTTGAGAATGAGAGAAATAGGTTGGGAGGACAAAGAGAGATCTGAGTTTGTGAATTAATGGGTAGGGTGGGAACAAATGGTATAGAAACCTAGAGCATTGGCATGTATATTAATAAATCACTTAAATGATTGACTATAATTATTCACACGTGTATTTTGTTTACTGTGGGTATTTTTCACTGCAATTTTCCTTGCTCAATTCAGTACTCAGCAAGAATTGCATAAAATACCATCATTTAATGTGCATTTTGCAGCACTTTTTTCATTATAAAATTACATGACAATTATTCAATGCAAACATATTTCTGACTTTAAAAGTCATTGAGCATTTTCTTCCATTTTTTTATTACAATGTGGTTTTAATAGAATGAGATCTGACCTGAGTTGGATAGCACCCACGTAAAATGCATAATGACGCCGTGCCAATTGGACCCCTAGAGTTGGGTGGGCTAAAATTATCATTAGATATAAGCAAATAATAGCACATTTATCTTTCTTGGTCTGGGTTTCTCACTCAGGATGAATCTTTTCTACTACTCTCCATTTGCAAACAAATTACATGTTATCATTTTTTAACAGCTGAATAATAATGGCTTTCAGTTCAGACAGTACAGCCAATGCTGCAGGTTCACTGAGAAACCCTTTCCTAGAAGAATACGATGAATAGTGATAGAGAAAAACACTCACCATCAACCTTAGGCCTGATTTCATGTACTTGCACACACACACACACACACACACATATCAAAAAGTTAATAAAATTCAATTTGTTAGGGAAAAATTATGATAATAACTTTAAATGCTAAAATGAAACTACTCCACAATCCATTTGCAATAATCCCTTGATACATGTTAGGTGGACTCAAAGTTAGCATACCACAGATATACATGTCTCATTTATGATAACCACAAAATTATTCATGCTAAGTAAGATACTACAGAGTCTAAGGCAAATGCCACTTTTTTCTTCTCATAAGCAAATTCCAGATTTACATATTTCATATATTTGTCTATATCTGACATGGATGGATATAAAGACAATCATGGCGAGAAATCATGAGGTATAAAAAAGGTAAGGTAGGGAAAATATCACACATTTTTCTTCCTATATAAATATTTAGAGATAAACATTTTAGATGTATGTGTGTGTGAGAGGGAGAGACACAGACAGACAGTGAGAGAGAATATGAAAGAGAATCAAGAATAGTAAACAGATTTCAATAAAGTGACAAAGCAAAATATTATCATTTTTATTAGAATGTTATTTTGCTAGAAAATAATTTTATATAACACTATTGATCATATTTTATAAGATGAATCAGTGAATTTTAATTTCTTAAAAAATAGGCTTTTAAATCTATTGTCAGTTTTGTTTGTTACTAGCTTTTCTATTTCATCTTATTTTTTATTTACCATTTTCACAAAATTTCCTTTTATGCCATTCCTAGTTATTTTATTTTTTAAATTTAACATAAAGTTAAAACAAAATGTGTAAAATGTGTCAATACACTAACTGTGAATTTGGAAGCATAATTATTCTTTATCAAAAGTATTAATTTAATTTGAAAGAGGAAATGAATCCTTTCTCTATATACGAATACATCATATTTATGTGTATAACATATTTCATATCATACATATATATTACAAAATGAAACGAAATTGGTATATCTTATGTGCCCAAGTATTTTAGATAATTCACAAATACATATACAAACATATGTGATTTTACAACTTTTATGCAACTTTGAATTATGGCCTAGAACTTATAAAATAAAGCTTTAAGTCTCTGAAACGTGGAAAAAATTATGATCCCAACCCATTACATGTATAAATTTAAAATAAATCTTTCCTTCCCTAAGTACTTCACTGACGATTAGTGTTAGCAGGTGTTTGCATTTCCACGTTGGTTAATAGGTTTCTGAGGGAATAGGATATGTTTGTTCAGTGTCTAGGAAGACCCTACAGTTCCCCAAGGATACTGATGAAAAGTTTTCTTCGTTAAAAGAATACAGAGCTTCATTCCACAGAAAAGTGCTAATTACAAAACAGGTATTTTGTTTTTAACTATACAAATCAACTCTTCTCCTTGTATCAGGATGGAAGATACTGAGGAAAAAACAAGGGTCGAGTTTTATAAATTGAGTAACAGATACTTTACAACGCTACACGCATTTTGCTTAAAATATACTCCCAAAAGTGACAGTGTATCTACTTTCACATAGAAATCCTTATTTGTTTTGCAAAAGTGTTTTCAATTTTAAACTGTAATCATGGTAATTATGTCAATTATATCGCTTTAACATTATTTACTCTAACTGAAAGCATGTTATATTTCCCATTATTTCTAAATTGAACGAGTCTATGATAGCTAAATGAGAATGAATTGTCTAGAACTACTGGCATTTCTCTTTTCACTACTTGATTGATTTTACTTAATATTTTTAGCAATATTTAAGCAATATATATGCATTCACCCACATTTTTAATGCAATATTCTGAGAGCTTCTTGTATGATTATGCATTTAAATAACTCCTTTCTGTCCTGGAACCAACTCCTCCCATGTCTCCCCTTCCACAAATTCATGTCCTCTTATTAATTATTATTTCATTGTATAATTAGATATTATTTTATTTTTACTATTACTTTCCTTTTGTTGCACGCTCATCATAGTTACATTCATATCACACACACACATACACACACTCACAGGCATATATCCTACTGACCATTTAGTATATTAATAAGTACATCTGTCCAAGTTAGACAAGATTAATTGGGAAAAAATTTATAAAGCAAATAACTCAATTTCTCACTTTCTATTTAAAACCTGTCGCTCTTCATCTTGTGGTAGGAATTTGTAAAATCTCATTCAAATACACTGGAACATAAAACTGAATATATAGTTTAAGGAGTCATATTGTTCAAAGATCATTGGCACATTTTCCCTGCTGAGTCTAGGCGTAATCTATCAACAGTCCCCTTGTTTCTTTGGCTCCTATAAGACTTTTGAATCTTCTTGTGTGATGTTCCCTGAGCCCTAAGAGTAGAATTTAATTGCATGTATATCAGTAGAAGCTGGGTACCCTCTGGACAATTATTCTCCGTGTTTTGACTGGATTTGGATCTCTATAGTTGTCTCTATCTGATGTGAACGAAGCTTTTCTGCAGAAGTTTGAGCATTATACTTACCTGTGGGGATAAGAATAAGTATTCAGAGTACAGTTAGAAGTTACATTAATGTAGGAAAATGGCAATAATGGGTTCTCTGCTAAGGTCTGTGATCACTCTACCTACTAAGGATTGAGTATTGAACATGAATTCTCTCCCACTGTGTCCAGCTTTAAATGCAATTAGACAACAGTTATTTATCACCAAGATACAAATGCTGCTATTACACCATTTGGGATATCTTTCTAGACAACTCATGGTGCTTCACAGGCCTTTTCTGAGAGGTATGATTATAAATTGCCCCTGTCCCTCTGAAGTCACATAGAATCTTCTGATCCTATGAAATGCAGTCTACAGGGGAAAGACTTTCATGTCAGCTCCCAATAGATTTTGTAAAATTTTGTGTACAAAGTGTGTGCTATATTCAGCAAGAGGATCTTGCCTTTAACTTCAGGAAGGCATCTTTCTTAGTTATTGCTGTGGTAAAGCACTGTGGTGAAAAGTAACTTGGGGAGGAAAGGAATTATTTCATCTTACACTTCTGCATAACTCTCCATCATTGAGCAAAGGCAGGGAAGGATTTAAGCTAGGTACCTGTGGCAGGAATTGAAGTAAAGACTATGGGAAGTTCTTGCTCAGTTTGGGTTTTACCCAGGAATATCCAAGGCGCAGTGCTGCCAGAGTAAGCAATGCCATCCCACATCAATCATCAGACAATAAAATGCTCTGCTGACTTTTCTATAGGCCGATTTAAGCTGGGTGCCCTCTGCACAATGACTCTAGCTTGTTTCAAGTTGACATTAAAATAGCCAGCATAGCAAACCAGAAAATGGCAAAAGAGTCTAAAGATTCTTATGTTTCCTAACTAATGACTCCAAGGGAGGTTTCCCGTAACTGGCACTAAGGTTTTCTGTTAAATAGTCCTCTGTTTCCTTCTGTAAAATCCCTCCTCCCTGAATGCCTATTTTAAAGTCCCCCAATCTGTGCTGTTTCACATAATTTGATTTTTCAAATCTTGATTTTTTTTAAGTTAAACTAATTATTAATGGGTTATCTTGCTGTTTATAACATTTAAATGTTTAATTGTCCAAATGAAAACATCAGTACAAGGTACGCACTATTCCCTGTGAGTGATTGCTCAGTGAGGCCTCCAAAGCAGCACAAGTTAGTGCCATTGCCCTTGGTACCCAATGTAAACTACATGGTAAAGGGTTTATTGACAAAGACAGTATAAATTTTAGCTCCAGGACATAATTAGATCAATTTTACACTGACCCTTCAAATTCTTCCTTACAGTCTAGATGTCATATTACTGTAAGGTGCCCCTTGGTGAAATTGTGGCACAATTGTAATGAAGCAAAACAATCCTACACCAGTTTGATTAAAAGGGGTTATTTATTGGAAGGGAGAGAACTTACAAAACGCCATCCTACACCACAATCCTCTCCTCGCAAACAGGAAACAGAGGAGCTTGCAGATGGAACGAGAGCCAGAAGCAAGAGAGAGCAAGCAGAGGGCTGCCACCACTTTTTAAAATGGATGAAACCACGCCCCATTGGGCTGGTATCTTAAAAGCTATTGGCTGAAGGAGAAGGAGCTCCCACAGCACAATTGTTATGGGAGAATTAACCACACTATGACTGGATTTTTGGCATTCTCCATTGGAGGATAGATTTCATGACTGCTGTTATCATCCATGGCTTGAGAGGTCAAAAGCCATTGTGAGGAAGATAATAGGGACATGGGTAGTAACTACTAGTGTTAAGTTGTTAAGTGATCATGCACTTAAATTACCTTCTAAGTATATATGTGTATACCTTTAAACATGGGCTGCTCTCCACGTTGGTCACAGAAGCGTCTTTTTGCATTGGGCAGCAGTCAATGCACAAATACACAGCTGGTGGAAATGCTGAGACCATGAGACTGAGTCTTCACACTAAATCGGCAATCTGCATTAGCACCCTACCATCAAGGCTCTGAGAACACAGAGGAAGAGTAGGGGGAAATAATGTCAGAATTGGACAATGCAGAGAGGACTGTGAAATGCTGTCTTCTGCATGCGACGTGGCTACTGTACTCACAAATGCACAGCGGCCTTGATTGTCTGAATAAGATCAAAGGAGCAATTATTATTTTGCATAGATAAGATATATGATTCAAGTTTCTTGTCTTGTTGAGGACATGTGTGTAGACCATAATTACTGTGGGAAGGGTGAAACATTTCTTTTAGAGAATGTGGACAATGGTAGGATTCTAATACTCCACTTGGTGACCCCACACAGGCACATATGGGCAACACTAATTTGACTTATTGGGTTATCAAAAATAATTACTTGAATTTGGAAAATGTTCATGATTGCAGGTATGCAAAAGATGCTTATGGTCATATTTCATTGTATACATGTGTAAGTTTTCAGAAATAAAGAAAACCTTTTAAGATACCCCAATATTTGAGAAAGGAACAGCAGCATCATTATTAATGCAACCATTATATTCAGTTAATTTCAGTAGTATAAAAGTCAACAAATTGCATACAGTGGCATAATTGTTATTGAATAAACTTAGTAGTAGATAAAGTAGTTGTTTGAGGACATTAATATATACTAAGTTAAGTTATAATATTGAGGATGTTAAATGAATTTTTATCATGATATTTTGCCTTCTATTGGGTTTATTGGAAAAATGGCCCTTTTATGAACAGAGAAGAGTAGAAGGGAGGGGAAAGTAGTTGGTATGTAAAATAAATGAAAAAGAAATGCTATTTAAATAGTAATAATTTAAAAAAAACAAAGAAAACAGGCTGAGCAAGTCAGGGGAAGCAAGCCAGTAAACAGCACCCTTCTTTTACTTCTGTATCTCTTGCCTCCAGGACTCAGCTCTGTTTGAGTTCCTGTACTGACTTCCTTCAGTGTCAAAGAGCAATGTGGAAGTGTAAGAAACCAGCTCCTCCATAACTGGCTTTTCTGGTCCCTGTGTTTCATATCATCTACAGAAACCCTAATAAGACAGATAGTGAACATTTTAGCTACACTAACCACTAGAGAAGGATCTCTGTGTTCTTCCACATAATGAATAAACATACTTATTTCCTTGGGTGTTGGATAATCTACTTTTTTTTTCTTACTCAAAGCAATTGTCCAAAGCTGATAAAGTGTTTGCATTGTTTGTTGAAGAATCTTTTCCTTTAGCATTCTTGAATTCAGGCTGTCTTTCACAACATTTCCACTTACTATTGGTAAGATGACTTATTGTAATTGTTTATTTAACATTTGTATCCACAAAAGAGATTCTGAAATGGATATTTTTTAAATTCTTTTCATAAGTAGAAGTCAGCAGAGATATAGCTACACAGTACTGTTTTGGTGCATTTGAAATTAATATCAAAATTAACACAACAGATGCAAAAATACTGGATTATTTGAAATGTATAGAAGGAAAGAAGATTAGTAGAAAAAGAAAGAGAAGTATTTTTAAGCATATATGAAAAAGGATTTAAGCATATATGAGAAAGGATTTTTAAAAATCTTCCTCATAACAAAGGCTGTTTTGACAATTTATGTAAACCAAAATGTAACTGCATACCAAGAGCTTATATGGAAGAATGTGTTGATTGGAGCAAAACAACAAATAGAATTTATTATAGAGATAGAAAAAATAGAGAAAAATCCAAACAGCTTAACTAAGTACAAATTTTGCATATTGTAATAAAATTAAATCAAGAATTATACTGTGAACATGCAAGGATCTGTTCAACCCTCAGAACTCCCATAAATCCATCATTGGTTGTTTTAATTGTCAGTCATGAAGTGAAATTGGAAGGAGTCCATTATTTGCTTCTGTGGTTTTAATTACAGCACATTAGAGAGGAAACCTGTGAAGTCAAGAAGAGAAATAGCATGTCTCTACATGAAAGATAGTTTCAAAATTAATATAAATATGCCACATCAAAAGAATTTTGAAAAATTATTGCAAAACTTAAATATGCTATATGTTTACAGATTTTCTTAAAAAATATTTGTTTTATTGGAATAAACAGCAATGTCATTATATATCTTTTTAAGGATGTATTTGTAATGGTAAAACACTGTGGTGGATTTCCTCGAGGGGAAGCAGTGGGCCACTGCAGGTGGTTTAGGGCAGTGGTAGATGGGAGACCATGGCTGGCTGCTGGTGTTACTAGGAGCCAGGGCAGGTAAGAAATAGATAAGCCTGCCGTGCAGTGAACGTGGGTACTTATCTAATGGGTTATGAAAAGGAGAAGAAAGGGGAGAGGGAGGGAGAATGGGAAGGAGGAGAGAGAGAGAAAGGGAACAAGTGAGAGAAAATGAGAGAGATGGGAAGGGGGGGGACAGAGACAAGAGAAGGAAAAGAAGGAGCTCAGGGTGGAAGGGAAGGAGGATACACTTGCCTTAGGGAATGTGGGAGACAGTGGGCTGGGCTTGGTTCTTAAAGGGACAAGACAAACCATTACAGTATAATTAATCTATTTATTTATAGATGATTGGATTACCTCCAGAAAAATCAAAAATTTCCTAACATTCTACCAGAATGGAAAAATGTTGAACATCATTATAGTACTTTTAGTTTTGTTTTAGGTAGGTCAAAATCATTACTAAAATATATTATAAAACTTATGTCAGAAGTTATATTTCAAATAGTGCTGATATAACTAGAAATCAACATGTAGAAGAATGAAAATAGATTCATATTCATCACCATGAACAAAACTCAAGTCCAAATGGGTCAAAGACCTCAACATAAAGTCAATTACACTGAACCTCATAGAAGAAAGTGGGAAATGCACTTGAATGCTTTGACACAGGAGACTACTTCCTAAATATAACCCCGGCAGCACAGATGCTGAGAGCCAAAATTAATAAAAGGGACCTCCTGAAGTGTGAATCTTCTGAGAAACAAAGGATAAATTCAAGAAGACAAAGCAGCAGCCTGCAGAATGGGAAAAGATCTTCACCAAACCCACATCAGACAGAGGAATGATCTTCAAAATATGCAAATAACTCAAGAAATTGGTCCTGAAAAAAACAAATAACTGAATAAAAAATGGAGTACAGACCTAAACAGAGAATTCTCACCAGAGGAATCTAAAAGGGCTGACAGACACTTAAGGAAATGCTCAACATCCTTAGACATCAAAGAAATGCAAATCAAAACAACTCTGAGATTCCATCTTACACCTGTAAGAATGGCCAAGATCAAAAACACTGATGACATCTTATGCTGGGGGGGGCAGTTTTGTACAATGTTCATTCACAAAATAACCATAGTAGCTGTGACTTCACTAGCTATAGGTTCTTGGGAAGCTTTCCTGAACCAGACATGATTTTTGTCCTGTAGAGTAGGCCTTAAACACAATCAGAGAGCAACTGGTTACACCAGTAATGTTTGTGCTTCTGTTGAAGTAATGGGCATATCTTGCTAGGGTAATAATTAATGTAGTTTTCATACCTTACAGTTGGGTGAGACTGTGATGACTATTCTCACTTAGCATTTAGTGAATAGTATCTTCTATGTCATGCAAGCTAACCAGCAGGGAGAAAACTTCCCACTTAATACGGAATGGATTCCGAGGGGTCTTATCATTGAGTTTTCGTGGGAAAAAAATGGGCCATGGCAATGTCATGTATTATTTTGAGATTCTAACCAACAACTCAAAGAGAATTGGTGAACATCTAGCATTAGGCTATTAAAACAAAATTTTTAGGAACTGGGTCTGTAGCTCTGTAATGGAGTACTTGTCTAACATATGAAAGTTCCTGGATTTAATTCCCAATACCATAATTAAACAAAGAAAATTTAGTATCTGATTTAATTAGAACTGCTAAGGCATGAATATACAATTTTAAAAATTAATTTCTTTATTTTCCAGGTAAACATCTCATATTTATAAGAAATATAGTGTGTGTTCCATGCAATATGTTGTAATGTGTTGTACTCAATGCAAAGATCTGTAATGGTGTTCTTAGCAACTCCTTCTTCTCTAGTAACTGTTTATACTCTTCTAAAGTCACTCCCCTCTCTAATAAGCGAACTTTGCCCATTCTGCCGAAAGCAGTCTTATGCTGTTACACTCATTAATGGTTGGAAATTTACCTTTCTCTCAGCTGCTGAAAAAAAATAGAACTATATGAAGATTTCAGAAATATTTGCTACGGAGAGCTCTGTATCTCTTTTCTCTAAAATGTGTTAGAATATTAATTTTCAGGCAGCAACAGTCTTGAAGATATTGTAGTACATGAATATTATATAATAATATGAAAAACATAGCTTTATTTGAATTAG
Organism: Dicrostonyx torquatus; assembly: GCA_028555095.1. Taxonomy (NCBI): domain Eukaryota; kingdom Metazoa; phylum Chordata; class Mammalia; order Rodentia; family Cricetidae; genus Dicrostonyx; species Dicrostonyx torquatus. The sequence continues at coordinate 278,911 of JAQHUG010000308.1, forward strand.
TATTCATTACTAAACACAATTAACAAAAAAGGTTTTTTTAAAAGGTCTTGGGAATGCTTGCTAAAGTCTACATAAACTTAGTCAGATTTCCATATACCTATATACATCTTGAAGTATATGCAGGAAAAATCTTAAATTACTTATTTGCTAAAGTAAAAATCAACATTTAATACATATAATTGTTTGAATTATCAAGTGATGCTCTTTTAATACTAAAGAGATGTTATACTCATTTCAGTCATGTGTTCAACATAACCTTTATATTCAGTAAATGCCAAACAAGTAAACAAAAGTGCCCAAGAGAAAGAAACATGATGGTATCTTAAGAAGCTTAAATTCCTCAAGATAAATATGATAGATCAACTGAAATGTTTCCAGTTAAGTATTGTTATATTTGTTTTCTAAGTCGTATGAGGAAGACATTGTAAATTGAATGAAGATAAAAAATTTCATACTAATAGGATTGAGAATTTTTCTCTGTCTATTGTCCCAAGCTAAAATTCCTTATTACTTCTGATTCATAATGATATGACCACTGTGCTTATTGGCAAAAACAAATTGTCAGAATATAGTGCTAGACCTTAATTTGACAATTCTCTGCTCCACATGGCATCCTACAGAATCCAGCACACACGGGGGCTTCTGCTTTCCACATAGCTTTTTACTTTCTGCTCCCCACATTACTGTTTCTTTGTTCTTCGTTTCTGCTGCTCTGAAGTTCCTGATCTCATGTTCTCATCTTTGTTCTTCCTTCTTGTTCTCTCATGTGCACTTCAGTTCTGTAATACTAAGAAAGGTCTGTATTTTTGTAAAATGCCCAGCATCAGCATTTTATCATTATGGTTTTAGACATACACAAACACATGGTGCCCACTCCCTTTAATCAATTCTAAATCCTAAACCAATGCGGCTAATTAAAATTTATGTTTTTCACCATTAGTCTTTTCAATAGAATAGCCATAACATTTTTATGCTACGTTTTTCCATTGTTTTGAGAATTCCAAAACTGAGTATTGTTTCTCTGTCACATTCCATAACTTTTCACTCACTCTCAAATTCATTACCTTGCTCTCTTTGATCACTATTGTTACACAAATTTCCATTGTGTCTATATCTATACTTACATTTCTACAGACCCCCCCCAGCATAGATCTCATGCACATGTGTTTAAGGCTGACTACGTCGCCCTAAACAACATTTTAGTAACTTCTTCTCTAGAAAAGACTAATTCTCCCTTTGTCAGTAGCCAGCATTATTGCCTGTAATTCTGTAGCCTGTAATTATTGCCTGGATACCAGTATGACTTTCCCCATCCACATTGGCATGTCAACTGATGCTGTCATTATGCAGACCTTGATTAAACAACTCTAGTTCCAAGACATCATGGGGCCATCTTTCTTGTCATGTCTAGAAGGCACAATCTTGATCTTCTGACTTACAATCTATCTCTCTGCCCACTCTTCCAAGATGTTCCCTGAGCCATAGGTGTATGGCTTGCATTAACTTTACTTTTTAATCACTTTTCCTATGAGCTGATTTTTTGTTAGCATGGCAGCTACAATATATACTGTATGTGTAAGTGTGACTTATTAGTATAATACCGAAGTTGGAACATGTGACCCCAAAATATTTCTCCTCATTGACATAAATATTGTATGGAAAATATGAATCAGGAAACAGAATAAGGTTCTTCCTACTCTCTCTCATGTGTGCCTATATTCAAGGTGCACATTTTTCTTTTGGAAACAACTCCGGAGTCTGCCACCAAAATGTCCACAAATGGACCTTATTCCATAGGTTTTTTGTTTTGTTTTGTTTTTATATTTTTTTTGCATGATTGGCTTCACTGGAGTTTACAAACTAGGAAACAAAACAACCTTACCCTGAGAAATCATTCTTTATCACCATATTATTCTTTGCTAGTATTTCTGTATGAATAGGATGCTAAGCCACTGTTTCCAAAGAAATTGTGCAGAGGGCTTCTTTCATGTGGTATTTATCCCCTGTGATGTTAGCTTTCTTTTGTTAATCCGCTTTTAAGGGCTCCTGCCTAGATCAGATCTAAAAGAGGTAAAAGCAAATGCTAGGCTCCTATGTAGTGTATTCTATATAAAGCCATATACCGCTCATTATGATTCTATTTTTGTGAAGGTTGTCATTTAAAATAATTCTAGAGATCTAGGGCAACTTTTATTCTAGCAAGTATAATACAGAAATAATAATAGTTATAGTGAGAGTTTTGTTTTGTTGCTTTCATTTTTTTTTTTTTTTTGAGACAGAGTTTCTCTGTGTAACAGTCCTAGCTGTCCTGGAACTTGCTTGATAGACTGGACTGGCTTCAAATTCAATGAGATATGCCTCCCTCTGCCTCCCAGGTGCTTGGATTAAAAACATGCACCGCCACTGTTGGCATAGTGAGAGATATTTTTTGGGATTCATTAGCCAATTCAAGATTGCGATCAATAAATATTATTGTTATCAGTATTAATGAATGTTGCGATTGATTTCTGTTATATCTTTTTCAACAAAATTCTGTGTTAGATTAATGGTAAAAAGATATTTGTATATATTTCACTCTATTAATTATATAACAAGAACAGATTGATATCTGGTAAGATTTAAATGGAAAACTGATGAAATCTTTAAAAATTGCTCAGTACAGCTGGCAAAATCAGTCCAGAGTCCTTGGTATTAGTATCAAAAGAGGTAGCTATGGGCTTACCAGGCCTGGACAAACTCTGCACCTTGTAACTTTCTGTGCTTCTTCCTCTGACTTAGAAACTGATCTAGCCCTCAATTGTATTATGTGAAAAATGAGATAATAAAGGAATATATTCATACAATCATTTCCAATGCTAAATATTGAGAAATACACAAGAAAACTGTCAACCATATTTAATAAAGTATATATATTCTTATGATGATATCTTTTCTTTTTCTAAGATAAATCAGTACAAAATACAGAAGATGACAAATTAAAAGATTAAGATAATGATTTTAAAACATTAATAGAGACATTCAATACAAGTTAACATATTAATAATATAACAAAAATCATACTATAGAATTTATTATCCATGAGTTGCCAAGTAAAGAAGTTATAAACAATTTGATATTTTAAAACAGTGTTTATATTTGCAACAGCATGCAATTTTGTTTTGTATAGAGCGATACTTAAAATGATGTAGATCTCATATGTTGAGAAAATTTCCCAACAGTATCTCAGTTCTCTCTTTCTCTCTCTCCCTCTGCCTCTTCCTTTCTCTCTCTCTCGTGTGTGTGTGTGTGTGTGTGTGTGTGTGTGTGTGTGTGTGTGTGTGTGTGTTTTGGTCAAGGAGGACCTGATATGAAATAAAATACTTGTGGAACTATTTCTTAGCAGTATTTATTTTTTTAAGTGATTTGTTTTTATTTTTAGTTAAAAATACATATGGGGTGAAGAGTGGCATGTCAACATGTGAGAACATGTGTAGTAAGGGGGAGAGCTGTGTTCCGCCTCCGCCCAGCTCCCAGCCGCCGGCTAACTTATACCAAAATAACCACACAGAAATTGTATTCATTTAAATACTGCCTGTCCATTACCTCTAGCCTTTTCTTGGCTAACTCTTACATCTCATTCAGCCCATTTCTAAAAGTCTGTGTGTAACCACGAGGTAGTGGTCTTACTGGGAATCATTCAGCATGTATTACCCTGGCGGCTTCATGGGGGCTCTCTTCCTGACTCAGTCTTCTTCCCAGCATACTGTTCTTTTTTCCACGCCTATCTAAGTCATGCCCTATCAAAAGACCAAGGCAGTTTCTTTATTAACCAATAAAAGCAACACAAAATACAGAGAACCCTCCATGCCTCCAGAGACTCTAGAAGAAAGTGTTGATTCTTCAGAACTGGAATCACTGGTGCTTTTGATTTACCTGCATTCTGGGTGCTGGGAACTGAACTCTGTGTTCTAGGGGAATAGCAAATTTTCTTAACTGCTGAGCTACCTCTGAGCCTGAGAACCATACATTCTTATTCTATACATAAAGACCTTTACTTATTTATAATTATTATCAGAATACAGAGTGTAAGTAGACTATTTACCTCAAACAATAGAAGACAGATCCAGCACCACTTCATGCTAACTTCATCACAGTGAATGAGATGGTGTTCAGTCAGATCCAGCACCACTTCATGCTAACTTCATCACAGTGAATGAGATGGTGTTCAGTCAGATCCAGCACCAGTTCATGCTAATTTCATCACAGTGAATGAGATCGTGTTCAGTCTGCATGGAGAAAATGTTTCCTAAAGACAATAGCAAAGAAGAGTTATTTGAACACAGTACAACCTATAATAACACTATGCTTTGATTTACAGTGGCCTCGTATTGGTTGATAAAGTAGCATTCTCCTTCATTAATATTTTCAAGAACAGTGCAGGAAGAGATGTCTTGGTTTTGCTATGTAGTTTGGGGCAGCATCAAAGAATGCAGTTTTTGACCTATCAACTTCTGAAAATCATAGGCTTCATCCACTGTTAAGAATTGAAGCTGCAATACCTGTTCCCGCTGTTTGAACCAGACTAGCATCACATTAATTTAAAATGTCATAATTATCTTGATAAAAAGCTGTTGTTAAATAGGTAATCTTGATTCAAAGATTAGTGTTGAAGTGAGAATTATTGACATTTTCCCCATATTTTAAGGTAGATGCAATCTAATTTTCATCACACTCTCATATAATTGAATGTAAAAAAA
>JAQHUG010000308.1:319287-333438 GCA_028555095.1 Dicrostonyx torquatus
CACAGCCTTGGGGCAATACACAGATTAATGGAGATGGGTTAATTTAAGATAAGAGTTAGCCAGAAATATACTTAAGCTACTGGCCAACCCGTATTGCAAAAGATAAAGTTTCTGTGTGATTATTTCTGGACTGAACAGCTGGGAATATACAAGCAGTTTCCTACAACAAGTTTACACTTAGAATATGTCTTCAATATCATGATATTTTTGTTGTCTCATTTAGCACATGTGTGTTGTGGCATGGTTCATAAGGAGACATGAAGAAATATATGATCAAAATAAGGAACTGAGGAGAGACCAAAGCCATGAAAGTATATTTTCTGAGTTACCAAGTGTGCTGGACTTACACAGAGAAGATGGCGGAGAAGTTACTTACAGGAGTAGTGATGACTCAAAGATAGATGAATTGCCAGAAGCCCCCCACAGCACTGATGACAACTGGTGGTAGCTGAAAACCTGGCACGCCCCTAGTCATTGCACCAGCTGGGAGTCTCTCTGAGGCAGCTCAGTTACTCTGAGCCTTTGCAAGAAGTTTTGCTAGTCTCTCCCTTTCCATTAAGTCCTGCTAATTTGAGAGCTTCACTAAGCAGTCCTTACCATTAAGATAATCCTGTGGAGTAAAGGCCTAGAACATCCAACCAGCTACAGGGTCTTCCTTGAGCTGTTTACTTACTGGACTTCAGATAAGCTTTTTGAATATCATAGGGCTTAACTATCTCCCTGAAGATTGGAATGTTTTACCTCCTTTAACAGCAGTGGTTCTTAATGTTTCTAATGATTTGGCCCTTTAATACAGTTCCTGATGCTGTGGTGACCCCCAACCATAAGTTATTTTCCTTGCTACGTCATAACTGTAATTTTGCTACTGTTATGAATCATAATCTACATCTCTGTGTTTTCTTATGGTCTTAAGTGATTCCTTTAAAAGGTTATTTCGAGACCCAAAGGGGTCATGACCAATAATGACCAACAGGTTGAGAACATCACCAAACTTGAGAAACTTATCCACATGATGAAATGTTTCAACTCAGAGGAAATGTCATGCAGTGCCCTTTTTATATAAGATACAGAATTCCTCTCCGTAGTCTGTTATGTAAATGATGTGCTTAGCCAGTTAATTATAGATATTATATCCTTTTAATAAACAAACACAAAACTTTTATGACTTAAAATGGATTTTATTTCAGAATTTTAAAGGGCAGCAGCACCATAAGCCAGGGTTCTAATTATATAAATCCGTCTCAATTAGTTAGTGGTTCATATTTTGAGGAGGAACAAGCCGTTTTTCACAGGAGCTTCACAAACACCAGTAGTAAATGAAATATTTACCAGTCTAAATATATGAGGTTGGTCAAATTGCTGATGCGAAGCATTTATATAAACCAATGCTAACACACACACACACACACACACACACACACAAACACAAACAACACACTATATCTTGCTTGAAATTCTGAGCTGATTCACTAAATAGAAAGTATTAAGCTGCAACCTGCAGAAATGTGCTCCCCTCATGAGCTTTCTTTCAGTAGTTACTTAATACTTAGATGCTGATTGGTATTTTTAATAGGGTATTAATTGGTATTTTTAATAGTTATATAATTTACATGGAAACTTGACATTTCAGTACATTATTTTTTCATTTCTGAATAAAATATTTGCAATATAATCATTGTAAAATATGAAGTGTCACTGTATTCAAACATTAAATACAAAAAGTGTACAAAACTCCAGGAAATTTCCAAAAAGCTTGAAAACTTACCTGGAACTCTTATAAAAAGCTTTCTCTCATAGCCATAAACATTTTATCCATCGTTTTACTTTTGAATCACAAAATATCCATGACTGATAGTCATGAGATCACATCATTTGTCCATTATCACATATGAAACCAAGGGACCACTGGCAATTTTCTTTCCCTGTGTGGAAAATTCTTAGAAAGGTAGGGAAAAGATTTCTCATTTAAATTTTCTCAATTCTCATAAATAGAGACTTGGAATAGTTTATAATCACTGTATTAGCCTTCTAATACATTTTAAAGATATAAAATCCATTACTGTAAGTTGATTTTTAATGTAGGAATCAAATATGTTTGATGTCAGATATTTAGTAATTGGAACCCCCAGAGTTTGTGCATGGAATTCTTTTATTTTTAAACTATATACTTATGTGTATGCCCACGCCAGTGTGACTGTACACATTTCAACACGTCTATATGCATAAGGAGTCCTGAGGAGAATGTAAGACCCTTAATAACTACAGTTATATACATTCTGTGGGTGTTCAATTCTGAACTCCAGTTTTCATAAATGCACAGTAAGTGTTCTTAACCAGTGGGTCTCAGCAGTTCTAGTACTTGTATATTCTATATTTGAGGTTGATTACTTCTTAATGGAAACAACTAAGATCATCTTTATAAAACTATTTTTTACATACAGCATATATAGATACAATATATATGTTCATGTTGAATATTTTATTGTTAATGCCCTCTTTATAGTCTCTGAAAATAAACTGAATGAGGTACTTTTAGTTGGAAATTATGATGACAAATAAAATAAATGTGTAAATGCAGAAAATTTCCAAAGGAAATTATACATTTAACAACACACAAAAAAATGTCGCAAGGAAAGGAACAAACACAGCAGGGAAGCAAAAAAAGCACGACAACACCTTTGACAATATCTGCATAGGTTTTTTTTCCCCATCAGTTTGACACAAATGAGAGTTGTATTTGAAGTGGAAACCTAAATTGCAAAAATGTCCCAGGCATACTGGGAGAACCTCTTAGACATTTTCTTGATTATTATTAATGCGAGCAGTGTTATCGATGCACATGCAGGACTCCAGCACTACGTTCAAAAGAACTCCAAAGAAAGCAGGAAAGTAAGCCAGTACGAACGAGTCTTCCATGGTTTGCACTTCTGAGTCACTATGTGTTCATTTGCAAAGAAATTGAACCAAGGGGATTATGTTTTATGGAGATATGAGGACAAAAGTTTTAATAAAATTTGGGATATATGAAGTTCATTGATTGGACTTTACCTTTGAAACTGGTGAATACTGTAAATATAATTGATATAATCATCTCATGATTTCAAACAAAAACAAGAGAATCACTAGTAATATAAATGTTCTAATTAATAGAAATATAAATTATCACCAGAAGGCATTGTTGCTTATACAGTAAAGCAATGTGTTGTTCTGTGTTTGACCATTATGTTGCCCTTTGAAGCTAGGAGGTCTGAGCCAGTCACGCCGCATGGTAATTTCTCCCTTCAGAGAAGTTCATCAACTTAATTAGTCCTTCAAGCTGTTCAGTTAAGCACTACTAGAATCAGAAATTTTTGCAAACAATTTAAATTGTCTGTCTTTCTTATTCTTTTCTTAACTAAGTTTAAGATGCCTACAACAAGGTCAGAAAAACTAACACTATGTCTTCCAATTAAATATATTTTTTATGTATCAAAGCTGCATCAGAAATCGCATGCTTAGAGGATATTCATTAAAACAATATTTGAACAATTGTAAGAGTAGAAATATTTTAATTACAGAGACTATAATTTAATTAGAAAGTACAACCGTAAATTTCATGAGAGATTTGACCATTTTCTTTTCACTTATTGATACTAAAAGTATGCCATTAAAAACTAGTTTGGCATTTTGCAGTGTTGTTTTACATTGTGACATATTACAAGTAGCAGGATAAGAAATATTAATAAATATCATGATAGTATATCATGCTGTTAAGGTGAGATGCAAGACAAAATTCCAATGAAAAATATATTGGAACCAAATACTAAATATATATAATATTAGCACTTAGCTGTATTTAAGAAATACTTTCAAAATTTTATATCAAGTTATATGATCTTTGATTATCAAGTGTTACTTTTTGTACAGCAGCAGTAGGTAATCTATCAAAAATGGCAGCATTACATATTAGAAAATGTTTTTGGATTTCAAAGAAATACTAACAATTCAATTCTGAAAAAAATTGAAAACGGAATCATTAAAAGTTATTTAGATGAATAGCAGCAACTGACTAAAGCTACTCAAGAAAAAATATTGGTGAGACCTGTTTTCACAATGATCTATATGAAATTATTATAAATAAACTGATGGACAAAAGAACTGAATAATTTGGAGACACTTACTGTAACTTCCCTTGTATGACCTACTAACAATTTAGGGGGATGTGGTCCCATGGAGATCAATGTCAGTAAGAGTTCCCAGTGGAAAAGTCTGTCTGTCATCTAATATCTGTTATGCTTCTATAAGTTTATATATCTTTTTCCTCTCTACTGATTAAGCCATAATCTATTATCTACCAGCTATCATTTATGTATCCCCTGTCTTACTATCCATCTTTCTATTTGCCTACTTACTATCTGTCATTTGTCTATCTGTATCTCTAACTCTGATGATTCAACACTTTCTAATAACATTTTTTTTTTACCAAATATTCATGGCGTACAGTATAAAATCACTACTTTAAATTATTTTAGTTACTTGAAAAGGAACATATTTTTATACTCAGTATGTTCAGTCTAAAGCACAACATAAAGCAAAATCATAAGTAATACTGGAATAAAATCATAAGTAGGTAATACTGGAATAAGTAGAGCACTTATCATAAAGGAAGGATCTTTCACATTAAGAAAGCTACAAAGTAAGGTAAAAATATATGATTTAGGTAAATAAATTAGAGCCAGTTTTTCTTCTTTATACAAAAAGAAATGAATGAAAAATAATCATTAGGATTGAGAAATTAAGAAGGAATGTAGAGACTCTATGCATCACGGGGTACACTTCAAATGATCTCACATCACTGTGCTGATTAAGTAAATGAAATTAAACTAATTTCAGTCCACCAGACTCAACTCAGTCATGAGGTTCTCTAATAGAGTTTCTTCTCAATTTAGAGGAAATATTTCACTATGAAGTATGTGTGTGTTGAGAAAATGCAGTAGAAATAATCAAAACTATCTAAAAACATTATAAGACACACCTAGAATCATAACTCATAATCATCCATTTGCAGACTAATATATGTAATTTTTAATTTTTTGTACATAAAAGTGTATTGAAAGTATTTGGAATGGAACATATTTAAGAAAAAAGATTCTAATCAACAGGACTCATGAAATGTATTGTAATATATGTTGATAAGTATTGGAATTCCATAAAGTTGTTTAAACTTTATGTAGAACCTCTCTGGACACACATGGAAGAGTCACATGTGATCACAGAAAGCCTTCCCTACAGTCCAGGACAATATCTACATCTATTTTATATAAATCCCTCTTCATTTGCTCTCCCTCTCTTGTTTGAGATATAAGAGTTAGCCAGAATACACTTAAGCTATCAACCAAACGGTATTGCAATTAATACAGTTTCTGTGTGGCTATTTTGAGTTTGAGCAGCTAGAAATGAACAAACAGCCTCTGACAATCCTCCTCTACTTCTCTCATGCTCCACCCCCTCTTTCCTTCTTTCTCTTAAGTACACATGCAAATCAATGTAAAAAATATAAATGCAAAAAGCAGGCATTTCAATGGATAGTGAGATTATAGGACAGGAAAAAGGAGGGGAAAGCTTTAACAATGAATGGTTTGCTATGAAATTCTGTATGTGTTTGTGTGTGTGTGTGTGTGTGTGTGTGTGTGTGTGTGTGAATATTGACCCCTAAAATATGTGTAAAGGCCCTAGAAATAATAACTAAAAATTGTATAAGAAGCAAACGCTGGCACTAGAGAATGTGTTGTTCCCTCTGGTCTAGTTACACTGAAAGACAGCACAATGAGGTATCATCTGATATTAGATAGAAAAGGTAGATTTAAATTCAACTGAAAAACTCAAAAACATGAAATATGAATCAATGTGATTGCTAACAACTGATTTTGAGAGCTGTTAGTGTGACCCAATCAAACCTCTATAGAATCTTTCATTTGTAGAAAAGGACACTTGGTAATATATAATCATTAACAAGTTGATAAGTGATTCTTTTCTGTTGAAATAGATTCTTCTTTCATACAATAATTCCCAAACACATTTTCCCCTTCCTCTACTCCTCCTAGCTTCCCACAGACTCAACCCCATCATCTACCTTCAGAAAAGATCAGGCCTCCAATAGAAAACAAGCAAATATGACAAGACGATACAATCCCAAGAAAACCCCTCATACTGAGGCTGGAGTGATGGCTCAGCCACTAATGGCCAGGCTCACAACCCAAACATCGTTCTTCCTTTTACACAGATGTTCGAATAGGAGCTACTATGAAGAACAGAGCATGTTTGTTTAGATCTAGGTAGTTTTTACACCTACATTCCAACCAGTGCAGAACATACGCATACAGGAAAGATGCCCCTATATTCTGCCATAGTCCAAGGGCAGAGAAGTATTGGACCATGAAAACAAAATAGGCTATTCCCCAAATAGGCTATAATATTTAAGACAGGAATGTATGTAAGTAAGAAGAAAGTCCTTTAAAAGTTTACAAAAAATACTATGTCAGCTAAACTCCCTAGCTGTATGGCTGTAATAATCAATAAAATGTACTGCAGACGCCATGAGAATATGTAGAAATCATTTAAAATTAACCAAGAAAATGAATTAAGATTTATTAGCCTTTACATGTACATATAGTTTGTAAATACTGTACCCAGAGAATATTAGTAAAATGTAAGCCTGAAAGACTTAAGCATGTAAAATCTTTTAATATAGATTAAATTGGCAGAGCATCCATCTAACAAACACAATAGTGCCTAGAGAAGTACATTTAAATATATTAGACAAATATGTAAGAAATCAACGAAACAACTGCAAACTGTATAGATATTAAAGGTTAATATCGTTATTATGTTTGGTTTGTTGATAGCTTTTAACTGTCAACTTAATAAAGTCTAGAATCATCCTGCAAGACAGCTTTACTGAGAAACTTTCTAGATCTGGCTGGTCTGTCAGCATATCTGTTGAGGTTGTTCTCAACAGAGGAAGAACCATTTCATGTGAACAACACAACTCACCAGGCATGTGTTCCTGAGCTATATTAAAGAGGCAAGACAGAAGACAGCAAAAAAAAAAATCAAGGATATATTTGTTCTCTTTTTTATTGACTGTGGATATGAGGTGTTCAGCTCTTTTGAGTTTCTGCCTTGACACCCCAAAAGATGTTCTGTGACTTGAAATTATGAGTTAAATAAAACATTTCTTCCCAGAAGTTGTATGTGGTGTCAGGATATTATACCACAGAATTAGAAATAAAAATGTTTCATCTAGTTAAAGAAAGAGCAGAGTTGGGGAAAATAGCACAGACGTTAAAACAAGCTGCCTTGTCTCTTGACAATAAGCATATGCTTGTCACGGAAGGATTGGCACCTGATTGAAGAAAGATATAACAATTTTAAGTTTCAAGTTAGGAAAACCAATAACAATGGCTACATAAAATAGAAGACTAAAGAGCTGCCTCTCAGTCGAGCTATGATCTCTGTTATCCCAAAGTTCTTGTTTAGCTATAATATTGCCATGATTAAGAATCTGAATTTACCACTTTCATGGAGATTACATGTTCTCCCGCAGGCATAAGCTCTTTTAAGGACAGAATGACCCAGAAAGTGCTGTGTTTATGATCTTTCTGAGGCTTTGCAGCAACAGAGTAAATCACCTAATTTCCTTGTAATATCTTTCAAACAATTCTCATGGCTAGCCTTACTGAAAGTCTAAGAACAGGACTGAAATATGTAAATAGGTTGATAAGCTGCCATAGGAATATGGAATCCAGTTTAAGCAGGTTCTGAGATTAAGTGTTACACTGAGACAGGGTTTCTATGTGTTATAGTACTGGTTGTCCTGACCTCGTTTTGTAGACCAGGCTGGCCTTGTACTCACTGAGATGTGTCTGCCTCTACCTCCTAAGTGCTGGTTTAATGGTGTGTACCACCACTACATGTTTTATATGTGGACTTTCATTGTCTTTTGTTTTGAAGAAGTGGAGGAAGTGGAGATGATGTCATCAGAGCACAGCAAAACACAACCATATCAACCCAAAGCTTTCGCATGTGGTATGAACAAACTATAATTTAGGAAGCAAAAACCAGCCATGATTTTAGTAATTATCATTTTTGCTTTGCTTGCTGGCTTGTCTGAACTGCACCTTTATGTGAAGTTTAGGCAAGCTTGCAACTCTTCATCCTTAAAATATTATCGGGATTACCAGTATGTATCACCATGCCCAACCCTTCCTTTTAGATCATCTACAACTGAGAACGAATGCTTCTTCAAACATGAAGCATTAATGTAACAAACAAACCATAAATCAGGATGAGGCAATTCCAAGGTAGGTTAATGCAGATGCTCAGTGCTAATCACTTCAAAGAAAAAGCAAAATAATAAATGAGTGGTGAGCAAGTGGGTGAAAGAGAGCCTTGGAACTCATCCAGAAAGTCCAGAGATTAAAGAAAGACAGAGTCTCATGATGTCAAATAAGCAGGGGAACAAAGCAAGTTGATCAAGTGCTTCCAGGTCTCCCAGGCTCCCCAGCAGAAGTCCTACTCATTGCATAGGCAAGCATGAACAGGAGATTCCAACGAATGTCAATGCCACCTACACTGGAAATTCTGGCTACAGGTGAATTCCACAGCTGTGACATGGTTGGACCTCAGAAATGTTTTTGGAATGTTCAATGTACCTAAGCTTCAGGGCTGAAATCATATTTTGTCTGCTAAACTGACAGAAACAAGGTTATGATTCTACAGTGCCAATTCGTGAGCAGAGCCAGTCTTGGAGTCCATGCAGCACTAGGAGATGGAAGCCTCTTCAAATTTACATTCCCTAGTCCCCAGAAGCACACTCCTAGTGATCTGAAATATTCCACTAGCCAGAATGAATGAATGGGACTTTAGTACCTATGCTCACAGAGTTCAGCACACCAGCACAGGTTTCGAGCACAATGTGTGTGGCCTACAATCTTGAGACCAATTTTGACAATATCAACTCTTCCTCTGACAAAGCTCATTGGAGTATCTCAGCTAATTGCTGTGATAACAGATGGAACTGCCCTGTTCTACACACTGAGGCATGTCTTCTACGTCTATGTATTTTTATTTCCCAGAACTGAATGATCCTACCCCCTCTTTGGCATCCAATTAAGGAAGAGAAACAAACTTCTAAATCTGATGATGTATTTACTGCCATTCCAATTGTACCAAACCAACAGGAAATTGTCAACGAAACTCCTGAAGACTTGTCTTTCATAGTCACATGCTGCTGTTTCAGAAGGACTAGGCTTGATTAGTGATCAACATTCACCTCATAGTTCTTGAAAGAATATATTCCTCAAAACCTGTGTCCACTGAAATATCACTCTGCTACCTTCATCAACACCAGAAGTTAATGGTACTCAGAAGTCCAGTCTATTGATATGGTTTACGACTGAAGAATTAATGCAAGATTAAATTTGCGTGCACACTCCAAACTAATCAAAGCATCTCATTCAAAATACACACTACAAGAAGCTCTTGAAAAAGTTTAACTTGAGAGAGGACTGACATACCAGAATCACAGTTGTCCTTGTTGGAACACAGGAAAATGGGCAAAGATAACTCAAGAAAGTAATTTCATAATAAAAAAATCCACCAAAAATATAGAGGTCATAAAAGAGAGCCAAACAAAAATGTTAGAGCCAAAAAAATCAATAAAACAAATAAAAAATATAGTGTGAACCTCAACAACAAATTAGATGAGGTATAAAAAAAAGAATTTCCCAACTAAAAGGAAATCTTTTGAAGTAACCCAGTCTGATTTAATATTAGGAAGAAAGTAAGGAAGAAGAGAGAAAATTACAAAGGAATTAAAAAATTTTTCAATTTAAAACATTAAATGAATGCATAGTATACTTTTAAACTTTCATAACTTCCAGGATAAGGGTTAAGATATGTAAAAAAATCACCAGCTTTCATAAATATGTCTAAGGATGTTCTAAACCTAATTATAATAAAAAGCTAGCTGTCATCATGAAAGCAAGTTCAAGTACAAATCTTAACACAGGAATAAATTCATAAGAAAACAGAAAAGGTTCAACCATTATTAAGGCAAGCAAATTAAGTACAATTCAATAACAGAGGAATAAAATAACAAAGAATTTTAAAAACATCTGGAAAATTTGCAAGCAGAAATAGCTGTGTTAAATAGCCTAAGTAGAAGATTTAAAATTGCTGAATAAATTTTAAAATAGTGACTCTTTAATTTGTAGCCTATAAGAAACTCATTAAGTAATGAAAACATAGATTCTCATAATTTCTGAAAACCACCCATAGAATATTTCATCCAATGCTTAGTGAATTCCTAGTATTAATTTCAGCAAATGGAATGCTTATATGCAAGGCTACAAAAAGGTGCATGGAATTTTTAAATCAAATCATAACAAGTACATTCTCTGACACATTGAGGAAAAAAATCAGAAAACATGAGGACATTCAGAAATTTTACACATAGAGAAAACAAAAAAAAATGCTTTGATAGTTAATATTAACTCTCAACGTGATGGGATTTAGAAAGTCCATTTGTAGTCTATTTCTACACGTGTTTAATTGAACAAATAAGACCAGTCCTGAATATGGGCAGTGCCACCTGCAGAGTAGAATGTCTGACTGGATGAAAAGGAGCTGATTCCATCCACGAGATTATTAACTTCTCCCTGTTTTCTGACAATGTTATCTGACGCTTCACACTCCTGACACATGAATTACCCGCCAT
Source organism: Dicrostonyx torquatus (assembly GCA_028555095.1). Classification (NCBI taxonomy): domain Eukaryota; kingdom Metazoa; phylum Chordata; class Mammalia; order Rodentia; family Cricetidae; genus Dicrostonyx; species Dicrostonyx torquatus. The sequence goes on from JAQHUG010000308.1 coordinate 330,047, forward strand.
GATGAACTGCTGTCTCAAAATATGGGGCAAAATAAACCCATTTATTTTTGAGTTATATTGCACATTGCTTCTCATTGTCATAAAATTGAAAAAAAAACCAGCTAATACAGAAAGCTGTTTACCAAGAAGTGGGGAAGTTGTTAAAACAAATCTGTGCATGAGATTAATTGGCCCTTGGAACTTGTTTTCAATAGGAATGTGCAAGAGGTTTAAATTTGGAGCTAGAACAGTCTTCAAATGGTGTATGTAGAGCTTTGTGGGTAGGATGCAGAGAGAATGGCATGAGAAAGGCCAGAATGCAGAGAGAAACAGACAGAGAAATCCCAGCTCACAAGGTTTCATAATTTATGACTATTGAAAAGAGGCCCACAATGCTTTCAGGTTTTATTTTATAAAAGAGCCTAGTTGCACTCTGCATGTGTACTGAGAACTTTAATGAAGATGAAGTAATGAACTAATTCATTCAGCATATGAAATTTCCGGACCGTGGAATTCAGGATAAGCCGTGGTTACTGCTGACTGCTCTATTCACAGTGAGAGATTCAATGGAGCTGAAAATGTGACAAATTTTCCAGTAACTGGGAAAGGACTGAATGTAAAGATTTTTACAAATCAGCAGAAACTACGAATATAATTTTAAGGATGTTAATCATTATTAAGATAAATCCTGAGCTCTGCACTGACAATGTTAAAAGTGCCTTGTCCCCAAACCATAAAAAGTTCTTTCTTCTGAAAAATGCAAATTCATTGGGAAGTAGGGAATCTTACCTGGGAATGTAACTGCAGGGTTCCTTTTGGGAAATACCTACTTATAGAGGTCTTTCTTCACAGTCATTGTATAGAGTCATATATAACTGTGGTCAAGGATGGACAGACTGCATTCCAAGGTAGCTGCAGAATGTGCCAGAATCATCCACATATGTTATTGGTTTTCTTTCGGGAATGAAAGTACAAGATTGAAGGGGTCATGGAGTTTTGAGCCAAGATTCTTGAGAGTCAAAGTTGCTAGGCAAAGTGTGGGAAAGACAGAGTCATAAAATGAGTCTTTAAAAGTCTATAACTGTGAAAGCAAAGCCTAACTTACAATGGAAACCTTCAGATGTTTAAGATGCAATAACCATAGGAATGTTGGCAAGAAAAGCTCTAGTCATGCAGTAGAACCCAAAAGGAGAGGCTGCGCATGTTATAGATGGACAGCTGGAAGGGCAGAGTCACCCAAGCCTATTGGAGCTGAGCCTCTCAATTGCCATTTGTAGGTGGAGTGGGGTTTTGTTTTTTGTTGTTTGTTTTGTCTTGTCTTTCTTTGGTTTATTTCTTTCCTTCTTATGTGCCCATCACATCCTTTTGCATTAGGAATATTTACTTGCAACATCAAGTACTGTAGCTGGAATTAGTTTGTTTTTCAGTTTTGTAGTGGCTTACAGTTAAGAATTTGCCTTACACCTTGTTTCAACAGAGAACTGGACTTTGGAATTTTGAACAACACTGATACTGTTAAAGATTGTAATGACTTTTATAGGCAGATGATATACATTGGGAATTAAGAAAATCCATGAAAATTTAGCCCAGAGATGTAATGCTATGGGTTAAAAGAGCAGATTTGAGTGTAAAGATGCAAAGGTGTGATTTTGATTAATATCATTAATTAGCAACTTGACTGAACATAGGCTTGCTGCAGAAACCCAGTTTTTAGTGTTTCTCTGAAAGTATTTCCTGGAGGGCTTACTTACATGAACAGAGAGAAAGCTTTATCAAACCAGATAAAATTGATCCACATCACATAGAAAATGATATACACTGAGCCAATCAACACATTGTATTACTCTAGGGATGGTTAAATATTAAAAAATAGCAAAGGTGCCAGATCACAAAACATACTACACACTAGAAGTCATATTACATCAATAAATTGAAATGATGTTCTTAAAACTCAAACATCATTTATATAAAAATAACCTCAAAACTTTTAGAAAAATCTGTATCCAGATATGGTGCCTACAATTCCAATATTTGGGGGGAAGAGAAAAGAATATATGGGCTTAAAGAGCAACCTTGGGTACAAAATAATCAGAAACAACAAAACACATATAAAATTAGAAGGAACTATACTAATGAAAATAAGTAACAAATCACATACTCATACGTACGGGAAAGATAGTTCATGTTCATAGATGGGAAAATTAATGCTGATATGGCCCTATTAGTCTCATTTCCATCATTAGTCATGATGGAAACACTTACCAAAAGCAACTATGGAAGTAAATGGTTTATTCTAGCTTACAGTTTTAGCCCAGCATGTAGTGAGAAAGGGCAGGAATTTAATTCGGGATGCTGTGAGCAGAAAAAGAAGCAGTAGCAGTATCTGTAGAGAACCACTTCATGGTTTTCTTGGCCTACTTTCTCACGCAGGACCACATGCCCAGTGTTGTAATTAGGGGAGAGAGGTGCGTGTTGTTTGTTCCCCGCACCCAGCTTCCAAGCCCCCAGCCGCTGGCCCGCTCAGCAGCTGGCTGGCCACCTGCACCCGAAATAACCACGTGAGGACGGTATTCATTTAAACTCTGCCTGGCTTGTTATCACTAGCCTTTTCCCGGCTAGCCCTCACCTCATAAATCAACCCATTATGAAAGTCTGTAAGTCACCACATGGTGACATACTAGAAAGGTCTAACCTGCATCCATCTGCGATGGTGGCTCATGGCGTCTGGCCCACTTCCTTTCTTCTCCTCCCAGAACTTCTGTTCTCTCTACTCTGCCCACCTAAGGGCTGAACTGTCTATAAGCCAGGCAGCTCTTTATTTAACCAATCAAAGCACAGAAATACAGGTGGACCCTCCCACATATCCCCTTCCTCTAAGGCTGCACAATCCAGAGGAATTGCTTTCTTATAAGAGACTGTTTGTTTGTTTCTTTGTTTTTCAGTTAGCATTGTAAATAGTTGGTCTCCATGGGTTATCATGTGCTTCCCCAAACCAGGATCCAGTCTTGTTTAGTTAGCTGAATATTTCCAGGAAGCACTAGTTGTGCTGTTGATGTCCCTCAACTTGTCAATCTCTGTTATTAAGTTAAATATTATTCACAGTCTAGAGAAGTTCTACTATAACTTATCTCCTGTTCCTGCTCTTTCATATGGACAATCAAGATGACTTATTAACAACATCTTAAATGCCTTAACTGAAGGAGTTAGGCATTTTGTACCAAGGGTGCCTAAAACCCAACTCAGTTTATGTACTCTACTACCTACCATTTGGAATCCAAAGCAGAAACTAAAAAGGCTTTAAGGTAGGAAATGTTCTAACTCATTTGTGAACACCAGCAGAAGCAGATGATAGGTGTACAACGAGAATAAGGAACAATCCTCCACTCAATTCCTGTGCACACATTCCTGTTGAG
>JAQHUG010000308.1:341364-369374 GCA_028555095.1 Dicrostonyx torquatus
GGTGGGGTAAGGGGGGAGTGGGAGGGCTGGGAACAAGGGGAGTAAATGTAAATTTTTCTTGTAATAATAATAATAATAAAACTGACAAAAAGAACAATTCAGTTGCTAAGCTTTATGATAGTAACTAAGTTTTCAATCACTCATTCATTTAACAGAAGTAACAAAAGAAAATATATTAATAAAAATAATAAAATATAATATAATAATATACAACAAATTATCACGTGGAAGTTGGAAAAGATAATATAACAGAAGAAAAATAATCCTAGAGAAGGCAAAAGAATCAGATGCCCACTCATTTACACACTCACGAATCCCATTTAAAAAAAAGGAAAAAAACCTGGAAACCATAGGATAAGAACAGAGGACTTGGTGCAGATGCGTGCAGGCCCTGTGAATGCATTTGCAATCTCTGTGTGTTCCTATCAACTCTACTTTTATTGATTTAGAGTATATTGTATTTTTGCTGTTCTCTATTCCCTCTGGCTCTATACTCTTTCCTGCTCCTCTCACAGGGTTCCCAGAATTTAGAGAGAAGGAATTTGATGGAAAAATCCCATTTAAGACTAAGCATTAGTTTCTTCATACTGTCTGGCTGTGTGTGTCTCTATTTCAAGCAGGGTGTCATTTTGATAATGGGCTTGTATCTGTACAATGTATGTGTTTTTTTGTAATTTACTGGAAATGTTTACCTTATGTTAATACTACTTATTATTTTGGGGTATGTTCCTTCATGTCTGGAGCAAATCTTAAGAATGAGAATTGTGGCAGGGAAATGACTAGTCAGGGAAGGTCTCATACTATCAAGCTTTATGATCTGAGTTTGATCTCTAAGAAACACATTATAAGAGAGAACTAACTCACCAAGTTGTCCTAGGATCTTGAAATGTGCACCATAACATATACATATTCATATATATATATATATATATATATATACATGCATGATTGCACACATATGCATACCACATGCAAATGAAAACATACACATCATACACACAATAATTGTTAGAAAGAAGTAATATGCACCGAAAAGTGTAAAATTATATGGAAATTTAATAGGCCTCCTATAGATGAATAGCAGACACACAGAAGAAGGAAATTGGGAAGTATTTCTATTCACAATATAAGAAAATAATCACATAGAAATAAACATAAACAACAAAACAAAATATCTCTATGATGAAAACTGTAAAACGCAGATGAAAGTATCTAAAAATATGGATTAACAGTTAACCGTGCTTTCTTCTTTGACATAGGGCATCACAGAACCACCTATAACCCCCTTTCCCAGGAAGCTGATATCTCAAGCCCTGAATACACTGTAGTTACAAGTACATGTGTGTATGTAAGATATAAATACCCACTAGACTCATAGGTTTGAATAAATCTTATTGTGACAATTGCTATGCCACAAAAGCAGTCTAAAGATTCAATTTACAGGGCAATATAGACCAAGAATGTGCTAATGAAAGAAAGTAGACGAAACATGGAGATGAAGCAATCTTCCAGGGTTTTTCACCACATGAGTTAAAGAGTATTGACCTTATGAAGATTAGGAACTCATGTAAGACAATGACAAAGCACACAGCAACGTAGTCCCAAAGCTGCCAACTGCTTTCCAAAGGAAGTCAAACATATGTAAATACACAGAATCATAAGCCAGCTTCACAAAATGCTGTTGCATATTCTGTCCAGTTAAGAGAACAGTAAACAGTTGAAGAACCCACAGGGATTCTGTAATGCATGAAGGATTTTTCCACCTCTGCTCTTTTTGTAGGTTTCCCTTAAAGAATAAGAAAGGGATACATTGGTTTCTGGAAAATTTGGTAGTACTATGTGAGGGTTTGGTACACATAAGTGGAAATGATTGTCTATCAAAAACACTGAGTTCTGTTTGTGCATCTGTGACTCCTTTTTCCCTGTACTTTACCAATTAAGGTCATCAGAAATTTCATTTCTGTAAAGTCAACACACTTGGTTGGTTTAAATTTAACCTCCTGCATTTAGTATAACACCATCTGACTACAAACAACACCTACCTTTAATTTGAAAAAGACACATTTTATTTCCTACTGTGTTTTAACAGTAGCTTCTCTCATTTCTTTAAATTCTTCTAGCATTATATAATGGATTCCAATTCTGAAACAGTTCCTTGGGCTAAATTGTTCTACTTCTATCAAGATGTAGCCTCCTCTGGGGTCACCAGCTAATTATCCTTCCTTTGTGTCCAGTCCCAAATGAAGCCTTCGATCCTCTAAAATCCTATTAATATCATTTTCAAAGATGTATGCATAAATGAAAGGCATTTTAACACTGATAACAGAGTGAGAACTTCTATAATGAGAAGGTCCCTCCATGTAATGATTGCATCAATTTTACTCCCTGCTGTTTTATCATTGTCTGTTCAAAGTGCCCTCTCCAGAAAAGAAAAAAGAAAAAGACAAATTTAAAAGATAAACAAAAGTAGACTTTTTTGAAAATGAGAGGGATGTACAATCATTTAAATTCTTTTTTGTTTGCTTTACTGTTTCTTTCTAATAAAACTGTCCTTAAAATGGAAATTTTCTGTTGCCTAAACATGTATATTAGAGTAAATTTTATTTTGCTTTTATTTCTCCAGGCTGACATAAGCTTTAATATTCAATTGAAAGTTAAAATAAATTTCCGTCAAACTGTAACTATTTCTTATCTCTATCTCCACTGTTACATTTCTAATGAATAGAATAATAAAAAAGGGTGGACAATCATAAAATTGGATTACAGTTTAAAATTAAATTCCAATCCTAAAGATGAATACTCAAATTAATTTTGTAAAACAAAATCCATGAGTCCAGCACTTATTTTAATATAATATATGAAGATCATTAGGAAACCATAACAAAAATTCATATGGAAAGAACTGAGATGCAACAACATGACTTTCATTTTTATTTTGGTAGTGAAAATGCATGTAAATGTGTGTGTGTGTGTGTGTGTGTGTGTGTGTGTGTGTGTGTGTGTGCCAGTGTTCAATGTCAGCTGTTTATCTTAAATGCTATTTATTCTATTTTTTTGAAACATGGTTTCTCACTGAACCTGGAACACATTGAGTAGTCTAAACTGACAGTCTAGTTAGCTCCAGAGCTCTGCCTGCCTCAGGCTATGCCCTCAGCACTAGCATTACAGGCTAGCATTAACACTTCTTTTATATTGAGATGCACATCTGAACACAGGTCCTGTGTTTGCATGACATACATTGTACCAACTAAGTTATTTCTTCCCCAAACACACACATACACACAAAGATGTTTTTAAAGGAGATCTTTTGACTTCTAAATGTTAATTAAAATTGAAGATTTGTAGAGATATAGTTGTGAGTAAATTGTAAATTAACATAACTCCAAAATGTTCTTAAACGGCAAAATAGACTTATAAGCAAAACCACCAGCAAGGTTCAAACCTCTCAACATGACAAATCTAAATCTTATACAGCATGTCTAAGACTCACAGAAATCAAGATAATTAAGCAAAGTATGTTTTCTGTTGCTTTTTAGAAAGTTGATATGTTTAGATTACATTAAAATGACCCAAAATATTAATATGAGTTATTTACGATTATTAATATAAGTTATTTTGGAAAAAACTATACATCACTACCACTTTCCCAGTATATTTCTCTCCCTAGGCCATTTTTAAGTTACAGAATCTATTTCCATGGATCTGGGTGCTTCTCTAGACTTGACTTGAGCTCTTCTCCATCCAAAGGACTAAATATAGTCCTGGCTTCTTTCACACACCAATTTGCTATGTCTAAAATGTTTTTAGTTTAGGGTAGCACTATGTTCATGTCAAATGTGACATATGTTCAAGTTTCTAGTGGATGGTGTTCTTTGCTTAGGCTCCAGAAGAAAAGAGAGATACAGCCGTAGAATATGAGAAGTCTGGAACTTTTCATTATCAGGCATTAACAATGGTTTGATGAACCTTGGTAACACCTTAAAAGTAGAAGATGCTCCAACAGAGATCGGTAATAATTTGTGTTACAGGAGATCAATAGAGGCCATATGATAGTTTACATACGCGATCCCAAAAATTCTACCAAGGAACTTATATGACTCATAAACACTTTCAGTAACATAGCAGGAAACACGATTAACTCAAAAAAATCAGTAGCTCTCCTGTACACAGATGATAAAAGAGCTGGGAAAGAAATCAGAGAAACAACACCCTTCACAATAGCCACAATAGCATAAGATATCTCGGAGTAACACTAAACAAACAAGTGGAAGACTTATATGGCAAAAACTTTAAATATTTGAAGAAAGAAATTGAAGAACATACCAGAATGAAGAAGGATCTCCCATGCTCTTGGGTAGGTAGGATTAACAGAGTATAAATGTCAATCTTATCAAAATCAATCTACAGATTCAATGCAATGCCCATCAAAATCCCAGCAAAATTCTTCACTGACCTCGAAAGAACAGTACTCAATTTCATATGGAAAAACAAAATACCCAGAATAGCTAAAACAATCCTGTATAATAAAAGAACTTCTGTCACAATTGAAGTCACAATCCCTAACTTCAAACTCTACTACAGAGCTATAGTAATGAAAACAGCCTGGTATTGGCAGAAGGACAGACAGGAGAACCCATGGAACTGAATAGAAGACACGAATATTAATCCACACTCCTTTGAACACCTGATTGTTGACAAAGAAGCACAAAATATAAGTTGGAAAAAGAAAGCACATTTAACAAGTGGTGCTGGCATAACTGGATATCAACATGTAGAAGAATGAAAATAGACCCATATCTATCACCATGCACAAAACTCAAGTCCAAATGGATCAAAAACCTCAACATAAAGCCAGCCACAAAGAACCTTATAGAAGAGAAATTGAGTACAATTGATTGCATTGACAAAGGAGACCACTTCCTAAATATAACCACAGCAGCACAGACACTGAGAAAAACAATTAATAAATAGAACCTCCTGAAACTGAAAAGCTTCAGTATAGCAAAGGACACAGTCACCAAGACAAAAAGACAGCCTAGAGAATGGGATCTTCACTAACCCCACATCAGACAGAGGTCTTATCTCCAAATTTACAGGACTCAAGAAATTGGTCATCAAAAGAACATATAGTACAATAATAAAAAATGGAGTACAGATCTAAACAGAGAACTCTCAACAGAGGAATCAAAAATGGCTGAAAGACACTTAAGTAAATTTTCAACATCCTTAGTCATCAGAGAAATGCAAATCAGACAACTCTGAGGTTCCATCTTACACCTGTAGGAATGGACAAGATCAAAAACACTGATGACAACTTATGTTGGAGAGGTTTTGGAGAAAAGGGAACACTTCTGCATTGCTGGTGAGAATGCAAGTTGGTACAGCCCCTTTGGATGTCAGTGTGGCGATTTCTCAGAAAATTAGGAAACATCCTTCTTAAAGACCCAGTAATACCACTTTTGGGTATCCAAAGGATGCTCAATCATACCACAATGACATATACTCAACTATGTTCATAGCAGCTTTGTTTGTCATAGCCAGAATCTGGAAACAACCTAAATGCCCCTTGACTGAAGAATGGATGAAGAAAATGTGGTACATTTACACAATGGAGTACTGCACAGCAGAAAACAATACTGACACCTTAAATTTTGCAGGAAAATGGATAGAGCTAAAAAACATTATTTTGAGTGAGGTTACCCAGTCACAGAAAGACAGTTATCACATGTACTCACTCATAGGTGGTTTTTAAACATAAAAAACAGCCTACAAACCACAATCCCAGAGAACTTAGACAACAATAGGACTAAGAGAAACTTACACAGATATAATCTACATGGGAAGTAGAAAAAGAGAAGATCTTCTGACTAAATTTGGAGCATGGGGACCTTGGGGGAGGGTTTAAGGGGGGAGGGGAGAGGCAAGAAGGGGAGCAAAGAAAAATGTAGAGCTCAATAAAAATCAATTAAAAAATAAAAAAATACAATGAAGGTATGACACAATTAGGAACATTTGAAGTCTCAATCAACATTTTCCATTTCTCTCAGTTGTCTAGGTGATCAAGTTTGCATTGTAGCATAGTTCACTAGAACACACCCCCACAAATACTGAACTCTTGGGAATGAAGTCTGGGTTTTACTCAGCCCTTGAAGTTCTCAAGGATGTTGGTAATGAATTCTAGTTTATGAGTGATCCTTCAAAAACTACCTCAAAGGGTTTGGCTGGCAAAAATTACACATCTCATAATGTATTTGATGCAGTAGGATTGCTCTTAAATACAGACATTAGTACTGATTTAAGTATTGTTTATGTATGCTCTCATAATTTTGTGTAGAATTGAATAGTTGATTGTGCCCAGAAACAATAGAGTTCAAAAGTTGAACTTATCAATATGCCAAATTTTTTAAAACTACACATTGAGCTGACAATTTCATACATTTTTACTAGAATTTAGGTGTTTTCATTAAAGGAAAAAATAATTATCTGTATTAATCAAATGATAAGTTAATGACATTTTTGTAATATTTATGTCCTGGCATAAAAAAATTCTGATGGATTCATTTCTGGAATATTAAAAGGTTAACAATCATCTTTTGAGTGCGGAAATCTATAGACCTTATTCTTTAAATAAATACTATAAATGTTAATAACTAAACAGATCTCATAATTAAATCATATATATATATATGTAAAGAATATATATTGAAGGAAGAAAGAATACCTTGAAAGATGAGTCAGCAGTTAAGAGCACTTGCTCTTTTAATTCTCAGCACCCTTTTGGAAACTTACAACCATTCATAATTGCTATTCCTTGGGGTTTGAGGTCTCCTGTCATCATCTGGCCTTTACAGACACACAAGACACATAGTGCACACATGTCCACACAGGCATAATACTCATACACACAAAAGGATATAAATAAATATTTATAAAAAAAGAATTCTCAAATTAAACACAAATGTTTAAATGCATTATAAAGTATAATAGCATATACCAATATGATTTTGGAGTACCATCTATTAACAATAATTTTGATAACACATATTTAAATGTCTTTTAAAGATTAAGTAAATGCAATTTGTTCAAAAATTTAAATATTTCTCTGTATTGAATCAATCTCAAAGTACTAAAACATGAAATGTGCTCGTTTGAGCCGTAGAAGTGCATTTATCTGTATTTATTGTTAAACAATTTTTCTCTAAAATAAAATCAAATGCACATTAGTTTTCTGGCTTTTCGAATATCATAGATAAATACTTATTTAGTGATAATACATTGAGTAGGTTTATCAAAGCATGCTCCAGTAAAAACCTTAAGAAACACAATTAAGTATGTCATATCATTTCTTTTTAATATTGAACATATTTCCAGGAAAGTACTCTTGCAAATGTGACTCATTCTGCTGACATTATATTATTAAACACAGATTATGAGTCCCAGCAAAAAATAACTTAATTTTCATTTTCTGCTTTATACATACATACTTTTGAAATGACTGAAAGGTTGGATTACACTGGTTTGAAGCAGTTTTATAAATAAAGCATCATCACTTATTTTTACATCAAGTTGTATATATGTCCATGTACAGAAGTCATTTCAGTAAGTGTCTTCCAGAGTTTTCTGTAGTAAATACTGAATAGACATGGCCTATGTGAGACATATATTTATAATATATATTTAATGTATATGTCATATATGCACATGTATGATTTTGTGCATATTTCCATGAGAATTGCATGTGTGGATATACACCCATGCATATGAAAATGCATAAATTTTGAAATTATTCTAAACAAATATATATAATTTTAAACTGGTAAAATTCTCTGCCTAATTTCAGAGTCTCTTCATTTGTGAAAATAGTCATAGATCCATAGATTACTTCGAAGCTACAACTACTGTGTTTTAAATAAAGATGGGTCAAAGCTCTATTTTCAAAACTCCTTCCTGAGCCTGGATTATAGTTTGAATCACTCCAAAACATCATCTACTATATGCAGTTGTACATTAAATCCACACAAGCACACAAAAGCACACACATGTATACACACACACAGATGCACAAACTCACACACATATTTATTAAAATTAATGAAATTTAAATTAGGTATAGGTATTGTAAAATATTAAAGTGCTTTAAAATAATCAGGAAAACAAATGTGATAGTTAACATTGGAGTTATTTTGAAATTTAGTCATAAATTGCCTGTAAAAACGGTTTGGTATTTGAATTTACATTACTTCTAAAATATAATAAAAGTTTTCTCTTAAACATTTAGAAGTGATTCTTTATTATGAAATTTAAAAAAAAACGACTGTTAGGTTAGCCCCTCTCATAGTAATTTATACTCCTACAATGTAAGAAGGAATATATTACTGAAAAGAACAATACAATCAGAAATATATAGTTGTATGTTTTATATCACTATCATAAATATAAGAACATATGATTAATTTTATTTTTGTATCTTTGAACCATTTTCATATGTTTTGGTTTGCCTTAACACTTTATTTGTATAAGACAATATGTAATTAATTTGAATCGTTTGACGTATCACAAAACTTAACCAGTTGCTAGAGAGTTTCCCCCTGACCTAGATTATATTTGGTAGAATTTTGAAGGCTTATCCTCATATGTAGTTTTTCCAATTGTTAGTACTTTTCCTGAGACTTGTTTTGTTATGCTTCCTTGTAGAATTAATAATGAGTCACTTTTCCACAAGACGATAACTTTGTTTTTCTGGAAAATTATCCCTGTTATGTTGATATATTGGCTTGGTGGGTAAAGTACTTGCCTCCAAGTCTGGTAACATGAGTTCAAATTCCAGGACCCAAGTGATGAATGCAGAGAAGTGACTCCCACAAGCTGTCTTCTTGTGTCCACTTATAAGTGCTATCATGTGATTCCCCTACCTCTTATATGATCCACAAAATAAATTAACCTTTTATAGAAGAGTATTATGCTTTAAAAGAATACTTCAGAAAAAAAAAGTTAGATACGCCTGTTACCAAATTATTGATGCAAGTTCAGTAACTTAAATAAGGGTAAGATGAAGATTAACCTTTCCAATAAATGATTCTTATGGAGCTTAAGTGTAATAAATTGGTAAATCTATCTGAAAATAACAAAACAGTTTCAATTAGTACATTATAATTTGATAACAAAAGTAGCTGTGTTAATTTGTACAAAAATTTGAGTAGTATGATCTGCAATAGTCTTCTAATCCATCCTACTGAAAGAAGAATTTCTAGCATATTGTGGTTTGTATCTACATATTAATCATGAGTTTTGCTATATTTTGCTTCTTTGTTTGCAAGTACTAGATTCTCTTGAGGTACCCAGGGAGTGGTTATTCAATCAAGCTCATAGACTGGTTAAATAATGAAGCATTAGAAACTTGAATAATGAAGACATATTTTCTTTGTGACTCACAGGAATCACTGTGTATCTAAAAAAAGCTTAGTCTATTTTACTAATGGAACCTAATGATTCCTATTATGTTCTGTGATGTTGCTTTTATAAACTAAAAATTTGATTTCATAAGAAAATTATATTACACATGAGCCATTTAACCTTGGCTAAAAACAACAGAATATTAACCATTTTTAAATAAAATGTTAGGATATATTATTGTTTGCTAAGAAAGTTCCCAGACACGTACTTCAAATAACCAGACAGACATATGAATTCAGTGCTAGCAAAGCTCTGGAAGCACCTGTTCCTGTGGATCTGATGTCATCACTATAGCTGTTTCGCCTATTGTCCTACATATTAATGTTGGGAAAATGCCCCCCTCATCTCCTGTTGTCCCAAACTCATGTAACTTTCTCAAAAACTTGAAGTAACTCACACTTATATAAGTATACACTTTTACCACATAAAAATGTGTTTTCTTTAAATCTTCAAATAAATATTCCATCTCATACTCTCAAACATATTTAATTAATAGCAAGTAAAATAGGATTATCACGATAAACATCAGAAAGATGTTAGGAAGGATGAACATGCTGATATATATTATTCTTCAAAAGTGAGTAAACCTTTTTCACCAGGATTACAGTGCAGAATGCCTGTTAGGTGGGCAGTGGAAAGAACCCTATTGTACTTCTTGCAATTTTGCTAACACTGGCTGGTATCATGGGTCAGTGTCATTGACGAGCCAAACCTTTTAAACATGTTCATCAAGACACCAAGTATGCACTAAAGAACTTATTGCCAACTGACTATATTGTCAATTAGCCTGAATCTGAGCTTCAGCCACAAACTGAGAATGCAATAAAGCTGTGGCTTTAATTTACCACACATTTATTGAGAAAATATAGCAGCAGGTAATTGGAGAATCTAATTCATTTTCAGTGTACTTCCTGGCTTGGTTCTTGTTCCTCTGTTCAGTGAACATCAAGGCTCTTATTGTTGAGTACTTGTATTACTTAATACCTCTTTAGGATAACTAAGTCTCTTCATCCCTTCAGAGAGAGCTCAGGGTGACTTTCTATCCATGTCACCTCCAACAGGAACCCATTATCCAAGACTGGAGCCTGTGGGATAAGAAAAGCAACCTGTCTATACTATCATGGATCAGGCCAAATAAGTCTATTATGTAATGTGTTATTTAAAATCCCTGATTTCCAGTATGGTTTGCATGTGTGACTCATCCCAGTATGCTGCTTATCAAGCTAATTTTTGTGATTTTTTTGGATAGATTTTGGGATTGGAAAAGCTCCAACTTTAGGTCTTTTTAGTAAGTCAAGGGTAAAACTAATAAAAAGCTGGTAGCACTTGAAACAATGACTACTAACCCACAACTGAACCTGTCCAGACCTGGTGTGTACCTGTCCAAGCTTGACACAGGAAGCAGAGATGGCACAACTTTTGGGACCATCAGTATAGGAGGCGCCAGGCTTTAGGGAGATACAGTTCTACGTGATTCCACACCTTGGGCTTTTTTACATTTCTTTTCTTCTATATGTATTACTTTCTTGCTGCCTCTTTTTCTGACACATTGGCTCCAGGCATCTCCCTGTCACCTATCTTTCTTCTTCCCCCAACCGAGTTTCCTCCTTCTACTTACTCTCCCTACACAGAAGACCCACCCACTAATACCTCCTCAATCAGGAAGGCCATTCAGGTGTTTATTAGAAAAATCAAATGTCTTAGTCAGGCAAGGTAAAACAGCAACACATCATTACAAAATCAAACAAATAAAGCACATATTTACATAGTTAAACAAATGCAACACATCTTTGCATAAAAAAATATTTTGCAACATTTCTAGGTTTCTTGTTCTGTTTGTGTGTGTGTATTTCAATAAATAAGTTTATTACTTCAATATTTCTTTGTTTCTCATGATCTACAATTATTTCAAAACTTAAAAAACCTAGATTAGAGTTTACTCTCAAATCTATGATAGCTGTCTAAAGAGATGTAGGTGAAAAAGTAAAAGAGAAGCTTAAAGAAAAAAACTTTAAGTAGAACAGTAACATGCTCTGTCTCTCTCTCTCTTTCTCTCTCTGTCTCTGTCTCCCCCCCCTCTCTCTCTCACACACACACAATAACAACAACAGAGGGAGATGAGGATGCTATGTAAACTTGCTGGATAACCAAATACCAAGATATTTCTCTTCACCACCACCAGAAGAAAATTTTGGATAGCTAGGTCCACACAAATGGTGAGTATTTGAAAATGAAACATGATAAAGGTGCTGTGCCTGCAACTCAAAGAGCACCAATGAAGCCTTCCAAAAAATCCAATTACTAACTAGGAAATAAATATAAAATACATTTAAATTGTGATTATTTTGTTTACACGGAGTCTGGAGAGTAGAGCACATGTATTCCACAAAATGCTATGAGGTTCCAAGGACAAGTTGCACAGTCGATTCTCTCCTTCAATCATGAAGATCCTGGAGATCTCACTAGAGTCCTTTAAAGATAACATTAAAGATGGATCAAGTTAAAAACACATGACTCTAAATCAACACAACTGTTATCTTCACAAGCGGATCAACCACACATCAGCAATGGACACACAGAAAGATCACTGAGAAGACCTAGAGAAAAGACAGCAATCTAAGACTAAAAATGGTCAGATGAACCAGGACTAGCCACTTTATTCGTTACACACGAATTTCCAGCCTACGAAATTCCAGCCTACGAAATTGTGAAGAAAAAGTTCTGAGGCTACAGTGACTTGTGCTGCAACATCTCTGTCTCAATGTACCCTGAGGTGGTTTAGAAAATAAAAAAGGGCCCCCAAAGGAATGACACTATCAGGATGTGTGGCCTTGTTGGAGTAGCTGTGGTCTTCATGGATGAATTATGTCACTATGGAGGTGGGCTTTGATATCTCATAAATACTCATGCCACACCCAGTGGTTTGAGCAAACTTCCGGTTGCCTGTAAGACAAGATGTGAAACTTTCATTTCGTTCTCAAGCTCCATGTCTTCCTGCATGCTGCCTTGCTTCACACCATGATGATAATGAACTAAATCTCTGAAACTGGAAGACACCACAATTAAATGGTTTCCTTTATAAGATTTCCATGGTCGTGGTCTCTCTTCACCACAGAAGACTCCCTAAGACAAAAGTTGGCATCAAGAGTGGGGTGTTGCTATGATAGAGCAGACTGTGTTCGAGTGGTGACTGTTGAAGGACTATGGATCTTTGGGCTAGAACAGACATTGACTGTTTAGAGTTCTGTGGGATATTCTGTGGTAAGGGGGAAGGTAAAGGAATGAAGAGCCATGCAGGGGATGGAGGCCTGGCTTGCAAAGTTTCAGAAGAAAGTGCTATCAGGGCTATTTGTTATTATCAATTAAGATACTATGTCCCTATTTAACTGGGGCTGAATAATCAGCTGTGATTAACAAGATACCAGAAGTACTAAAGCGAAATTTTGCTTTGCTGGGCATACTTGATGCTGGTTGGCTAGGAGCTAAGAAAATCGTGGTGAATAAGAAGAGACTAGCATCACTGGGGCGAAATCTTCTGGTGAATGTTTCTTGAGAGCACAGAGAACCTGTATTCCAGAGATGGTTAGGGTTGTATCTTTTGCTGACAGCCAGACATGGTAATGTGTAAGAGTCAATCAGGTGGTCCTAGTATTGAAAACATGAACCAGTCTTGGTGAGCAGCTGAGGCTTGGCACTGTGAGAGGTCAGGGAAGGCTATTGGGGAAGAGGAAGTCTCAGTGGCAGTTGAAGGTCAAGGACTCAAGAAGTCTTGCAAAGGATTTGAGGCATGGCACCTTGAAGACAGTCCAAGAGAGAGGCTATTGGTGAAAGTGGAGCCCAGTTTCCAGATAAGAACCCAGCATTTCAGCAATGCCAGTACCATGGTATGACTAACAAGAACAGCAACAGCAGAGGAGTGAACTCAGAGCCTAGAGGACAAGCTCTGTGTGCTGAAGAGAGTAGAAGCAGAGAATCGACCATAACCTGTTTCAGGAGCTCTATCATGATTGAATCCCAGATAATTAGACACTGGGTTATTTACACTGTTGGAGTTAACTTTTAATTAGTTCAGGTTGTGATGGTACCAAGATTCTTCCCTCTTGAAGAAGTTATTTAATTTTGATTTCTAAAAAGAGCCCCCAGATGAAAGATTTGAACTTTAAAAAAATACTGGATATTTTCAAGAGACTGAATTTTTAACATGTTTAAATTGGTAAAGACTGTGGATTTTTAAAATTATTTATGGATTTTAACAGGAGATCTTGGGGGATGATTAAGAAAGGAGAAGTTGTGGCTTGAGAGGGTTGTTGTGTCAAGTTGACAACAGGTCAGTTTTACTGACTGGCTTTGTGTTTCAACTTGACCCAAGACAGAGTCATCAGAGAGGAAGGATTCTCAGTTGAGGAAATGCCCCCAGGAGGTCCAGCTACAAGGTATTTTCTCAATTAGTGTTCAAATGGGGGAAGGGCCTGTCTACAGTTAGTGGGGCCAGTCCAGAGTTGGTGGTGCCATCCCTGGTTTTGTGGTCCTGGGTTCTGTAAGAAACCAGGCTAAGCAAGCCAGGGTAATCAAGCCAGTAAGCATCTCCCCTCAATGGCCTCTGCATCAGTTTCTACAAGCAGGATCCTACCCTGTTTGAGCTCATGTACTGACTTTCTTCAGTGGTGAACAGCAATGTGGAAGTATAAGCTTAATAAACCCTTTTCTCCTAAACTTGCTTTCTTTTCATGGTGCTTATCACAGCAATAGATCCCTAGAACTTATTCCTTCTTTGAAAGGCTGTTTGGAATCCCTCTGCTTTCGGCTTTGTGTTCCCCATCCTCTTCCTCATTTATGTGATGTATTATTTGTCCTTTAATTCCTGCCACAGTATCTCTATCTGGAAAAAAAATTAAAGGTAACCATAGATTTAGATTCTTGTTTTTTGGCACTGCGAAAGTGCAACTATATTTTTTTAGTGATTGATTTGAGACTGATTTAGCTTGAACAAAGAACAAAGTGTGTCATCTTGACTCATTAAGTACAAGACTTATATCTGGATGAAGATGTTATCTGTTATGTTGTTGTTATTATGATTAATTTGTATTCTAAGATCATTAACAGTAAAACAATCTTTCAGGATATATTAATTCTTTTTATCTTACTTTGCCTTTCCATTCCCTTTGGCAGTTCTATCAGTAATGACTGTAGTAATGTCCGTTGACAATCTATATAAATTAGTTGTCATTGACTGAAAGATTATATGCCAGACACAATGTGAAATACTAGAAATCATACATACCATGTGCATTAGAATGGTACACTCATCATAAGGCAGGGGCTTGTCACAACTGTCCTATTATTGAGAAAACATTATACATCTTTCTGTCTCATTTTTTTTCTGATTCCTGTGAGCAAATCTTTTATTGTCAATTTTCTCTTTGTAGTCTTCAACCCTGCATTGGAAATTACCTAATACTAATTTTTGAGATGTCTATCTTTTGGTAAAGTTATACATAAACTTTTATTGCCTTACATCTATAAAAACACTGTCCAAAAAGATAGAACCTTGGTTGGCAAATAATAGTCAATTAATAGTACATGATCTCTCTTTAATATCACTGCTTTGTATTGTGTCACCAAGTTTGTTTGTATCACAATCATTAAATAAAGTACTGACAATTCTGCATCTAGACTTCAGCTGTCCAATCGGGCCAAAAATTGATTAAAACAAATATTTCTGTGCCTACTTTGAAGTACAATTGACAGTTCTTAATTTGAGATAGTGTTGTGTCTCAGTGGCTGGACATATGTCAAAATATATAAAACCCTGGGTTGTTTCCAAACACCAAAAGGAACCCAATTTAAATTAAAGTCAATTGTTATGA
Organism: Dicrostonyx torquatus; assembly: GCA_028555095.1. Taxonomy (NCBI): domain Eukaryota; kingdom Metazoa; phylum Chordata; class Mammalia; order Rodentia; family Cricetidae; genus Dicrostonyx; species Dicrostonyx torquatus. The sequence goes on from JAQHUG010000308.1 coordinate 356,685, forward strand.
GCATCAAGAAATTGAATAATTAAATAATTCTTTTTCCTTGCTCTGTATCTTAGTTGAAAATAACAGTGTTACTGTGTGAGAAAATAATGTGTACAGCACACATGTTGCCTTATGAAGAAAGGGTCGTTTGTAACTGCTACCATTTTTCAGACACCAACTCTGTCAGTGAGAACACTTGTAGTTTTGTGTTTTGTTTGTTTGTTTGGTTGGTTTTTTAAATGTTTTGTTTTTTTTTCAAGATAGGATTTTACTGTATCTTTGGAGCCTCTCCTAGAACTAAGTCATGGAGACCAGGCTTGTCTTGAACTTACAGAGATCTGTCTGCAACTGTCTCCTGAGTGCTGTGATTAAAGGCATGTGCCCAACATTTTTGGATAGCTGATAAGAGTTGCAGCTTCCAATTTAATTTGGAAATTGAATCTACTCCTTGTTTTGAAGCGATAGTCTGTGAGTTAAAAGAATGAACACAGAAATGAAGCCTGATGAATCTGACAATTATTTCATGCAGATGATGGGAAATGAGAGGTCTTTCTCTACTGTTTCCGGTAGCCTATTCAGTGAGAATTAGAATAAAGATGGATCAAATCATAACCAATTTTTCTATGCTTAGAAGTTGAAAAACCAACAATTTATTCAATCTAATTTTCTTATAATTTTATGGAGGATGTAATTTTGAATACCTCTGTAGTGATGATTCAGAAGTCTAGCGATCGATGGTATCTTTTGCTGGAAATGCTCATGTCAAAATATTCTGAAGCAAATAATCTTTGAAGTGAGTATTTGCTGCTCTTCTTTCATTACCAAAATGTTGTGCAGAGTATTTTCCTAGGCATTTCTGTGCACCACCAGTGTTCAGTACATCTGGAAGGCAGAAAACGGCATCAAATCCCCTGCAACTGAGTTGGTTTTGAGCTGCACGTGGCTTTGGGGAATTGAAACAAGGTAGTCTGGAAGAAAAGCCAGTTATCCAGTTTGGTCATATGCTCATTCAGTCCTGGTCCAGCTGGATTTGTTGAGCTCCCAATAGATCAAGCACACTGTCTCTGTTGATAGGCCAGTCCCTCACGGTCCTGACTTCCTTGCTCCTCTTCTCCCTCCTTCTGCTCTTCCACTGGACCTTGGTAACTCAATCCCTTGCTCTGATGTGAATGTGGGTCTCTGGCTCTATCTCCATCCATCTTGCGAAATTTCTATGGTGACGATCAAGATATTCAACAATGTAACTATGGGACAAGGTCAGTTCAGGAAGCAGGGGGAGGGCGGTGGGGTAGTGGGGGAGTGGGAGGGCCTGGGACAAGGGGAGTAAATGTACATTTTTCTTTTAACAATGAAATAAGAAAAAAAAAGAAAAAGAAAAAAAAAGAAAAGCCAGTTCTCTTAACTACTGAGCCATCACTCTAGACAAATAATTCTTAAAAGTGTATTTTGAGGCACCACGGTCTATGTAATCTCAGGTCTTGGCCTCATTAACATTGTCTTATGTGGGTTTCTTTACATGGAAAGTCCTCATGAACAATCAAAATGTTGATGCTAATGCTCATGACATTTGTTCTACTAATTGCTCCAGTGAATATAATCTTGCATGCTGGTATTTGTTGTTCAGGTTCATAGCTGGTTGAGATTGGCTATTACTTTTCTTCTCTGGTCACATGTATAATGTCTTCCAGAACAATGAATGCCAGTCATTAGGCATAAGCCTTCTAGTTAAGCATCAGTTCAATTTCTCCAGATTCAAGGAATTTAGTATGAGATGTCTGCATTTATAAGGACTTATATGTTCTTACTGTCAGGCTGTGGAAGGGAGCATGGTCAACAGTCTGCAATGTTCACAGGGGTGGGTCTTTGAGGCTACTGTACTCTTTAATTTCATTTTTTTTTTTACCTCAGTGAACTGCTAAGCAATTTTTGCTGTATCCTGTCACATGACTCTAGAAGTAAGTCAAGACAATGCTTGATCTTACTTTTTGGTTTGTTTCTTGGAAAACTGGCTTGCTTTTCCCTCCTCAGGAGAAAGTTTGTGGGAATCTCAGAGTTTCAGGGGAGAAAAAGAAGGTGTCACCACACCCCAAGTCCATTCAAACATTCAGCTAGTAATAACATGTATCAAACAAATAAACTCAGCCACCAGTCCTTTCTGACTGGCACCGTTTGTGCAATAAATCCTCATTGGGATCTGTCACATGACAGACTCCATTATACTAGTTGAGCATTAAGTGGATTCTAGAAAAATCTATCCCCACTTCATTATGTTCCCTTGTATGGCACAAGGCTTCGGGTCTCTGAAACAACCATTCTAGGATTGGCACATGACTTGGTATATTGAAAGGAACCACTGTGGGCAACAAATAGCTCTAGGCAAATTGTAAATTACTTTATAAATAAATAGCCAGACTACGTCTCTGAGTCATCAAATTCTAGGAAAAGTCAAAAGATTTTTAAATGTCTCAATAATGATTTGAATAATAAAATTATAACTGAGTAATAGACCAGAAATAATGATTAATATGAAAGGTCAAAGTATTATTTTATTTTTAAATCAAATATGGTAAGATCACAGTAAGTATGCAATTACAGACAAGTAAATACACTGGGTATAAAAAGCATAAGAGTAGCTGTCATACAAATATACGCAATCTATTTTATGCATGCATTATATAAAGGTTTATATTTTAACATTTGTATTATTATGAAAGTACTGAGAAGTTAGTTTTTCCATTTGTAATTTGTCATGTGATGTATATTTATTAAAATGACAGCATTCAGTGTAGATAAGTTAGTTAACAATTAAATTACATACTTAATATTATTAAAATATAAAGAATATTATGGAAATCTGTTTTCTAATTTACCTTGTGTTTTTAATGAAAAAACGAAACATTCAACAGCTTATTCATGACTTTTTAACTTTGTTATGGAGTATGAAACCATGTCATGAAACGAAGGAAATATAGAGTTAACACACATTTCTCTACTGTCACACAAGTTTAATAAGGACTGTAAAAATTCTTTCACAACTGTGCTTTCTTAATTCTCTTCCTAAACAAGCATTTGCAATTATAAGCTGGAAATCATCACTCTTCACCATCCCCTGCCATTTTAATTTTTATATTAAATGGGCAAATTATATCAACGTGAACAATATCACAATGGTGACTGTAGCTACAAATACTCTTTATTCCACTGATCCCCTGGTTCCGCTTTCTCTCCACCCACCTGGTTCTGCTCACTAACTCCTGCAGGCACTTATGAAATAACCACTCTGAGGCCTAATATTAATTACATATTCTTTGGCATATTAGCTCAGGCTTCTTATTAACTAATGCATACATTTTAAATTAACACATTTCTATTATTTTATTTTTTACCACAAGGTTCATGGTTTGTTACCTCTTGCTTTTTGGATGACTACATGACCTCTCCTTGACTTTGCCTTCTTTCTCCCTGCACTCAGTTTTGTTTCCCCACCTGTCTTTTTCCTGCTTTGCCATAGGCCAAAGCAGCTTTTTTCTTAACCAACACTAATAAAACATATCCAGAGCATACACAGGGGAATCCCACATCGGGTGGCTGTTTGAAATAGTTTTTTTCTGAGAAAATATCATAGTTTAATTCACTATTTACCAATGATGACTTGAAGACCCATGGGATTCTCCTTCTACTACCTCCCAAGTTTTGCAATTACAGGAATGTTCTACCACCTGTTACTGATATCCTAAAGAGTCTATCATCTATATATTATTTTCTAAATCAACTCTATTCCAAATAAGATGAAATATATTATGGAATACAGCAGATTCAGTGATAATTCTTATCAGATCATTCAGAGGTCAGTCTTTGCTTAGGTCTCTACATGACAATTAGAATATTCGTGTCTTTAAATGTGGTACTATCATGGTAAGGTGTCTTTGTAATATGACTTAATCGGAAGTGTACCTCCTTTATGAGTGTAATGGAAGCATTAACTGAAAATTACATGTAAAGAAAACCTTCTAATTCTTCTGCCTTCCCCGCTGAGAACTTATCAATAGGCATGATGTTGAAAATAAAAAAAAATGAAACAAACCAGCAAATAGATGTTAAAATTTTAGTCTTGAAAATTTGGAAGAATAAATTTCTGATCTTTATAAACTAATGAATCTCAAATATTCGTTATAAAAAGACAAACTAAAATAATACTAATGCTTATGATGATGACAATGATTTAGTATTCTCATTTTTATTTGTAGTACCCAATTATTAAGTGACAGACAAGGGAGATGGGATGTTGAGCTGTTATCTAAACTTATATAGCCCCCAACTGCATCCCTCTCATCTTCAGTTCTTGGTTTTTATCTGTTCAGATTCAAGAAACAAGTAAATCTGTCATTCAAAATAAAGTTTGTGGTGGCCTCTTTGTTGTTTTGTTAACTTTCATCCTTCTTTGAGGCGTATTGAAAAATTTTAATTTTTTTTCAAAATAAAAACCACTGCATATTTTAACTAAATTTTAATACTATTAATTAATAATTAGAAGTGTAAAATACTGCAAGATTTGGGGATACTTGATGTGATATATCAAAAACCCAAAATAAATAGATAAATAAATAAGATAGAACATTGTTAGTAATCTTTTGAATAAAGTGATTGACCAAGAGAGCTATTGCGCTAGTTATATTATTTGAGATTTGGAAAGTTATTCAGTTTTATTATAGGACTCATTTCTCAAAAGTTTTCAAATAGTGAAGGAAATGTGAAAATTTATTTGCAAAATGATTTTATCATAAACACCCCTGATAATTTTATAAAGAAAGCACAATTGTAATAGTCCTGCTAAAATATAAATAGACCTTTTCTCTGACTAAGATAAACCTGGCTGGGCTGAAGGAAGATAAAGGATCAACTCAAAAGACTATAAAAAAACAACAAACCTTAGAGAACAGCATTCTGAGACACAGATCTTCATTGAGAATGAATTCAGATTCTGCCAGGAAACGTAAATGGATAAAAATGTGCTCACTTCTCAAGGCATTGTTCAGAGATGTCAGCCAATACACTAGAATGAGTCAGGAAGAATTTCCTACTAAATGATTCACTGGCAAAGAAAAAAATTATTTCCCTATGTCCTATGTGAATAATGCTGAATTTGAAGATGAGCAATTGATCCATTTAAAATATACAATCTATCCTTTATTTTTAGGTTATATTATTATGTAAGCCGTCAGCAAGGGATCTTGCTCTCACAATGCAAGGTAATGATATTAATTCTTATTCATAATGTATGTTGAAACTTAAAAATATCAATATCTCTAAAATACAGTAAAGTATGGAAGGAGAAAAACAATACTACCTAAAGTAAAACTGAAAATCTGAAACCTCTTTATAGTAAGTTTCAAATGGTTGAAAATGAAACACCAAGAAAGATCAATGAACCAACCATGCAGCTGGACGGCTGCGGAAGCTGGAAGGCAACCAGGAACATCCGTGCAAGACAGGAAAATGTCCATAATACTTCAGAGATATCATTGCGAGGTCCCCAAAGGACCACAGTACTGAACTTGACTATGGACTCTTAGAATTTTATGCATTGCTTCTATCTGTAAAATGCTATTATCAAAAGGATTTCATTTTCTAGTTGACACACCGGAAAAATAGTATCAAAGGCTACTTTATACAGCAAAAGTTTTGATTTTCAATTCAAGTTTCCTAGTCCCTTGGCCTTGAATGTTGTATCCCATAGATCTTAGATTGAATATTCTATGGCTGAGTTACTAAGTCTCATCAGAATTAAAATTTTCTTTTTGGAATGCAGGGAAGACCTAATTCTGTGCAGAATAAAATAATGGAGATATTCCCTAGTGTCTGCTTATTGTGGACGACAGCAGTTCTTCCCTCTCACGTGGGACAACCAAAAGCATGTCGAGTTTGTTAACTGTGTCTGGGTGGAAACAGACAGATGTACATGTTTGGAAATTCTTAGTTATATTAGGAAACTGAATAAATACAAAGAACAGTTTAATGAGGCTGGAGGAGACTTTATAAAAAGTCAAAATTAATTTACTGATCACATATGTGTGTGGGCATGTTCATACAGAAACAGACAAAAAGGTGATATGAAATTGAATATTTAAGTCAAATAAAAGTGCACAAGATCATAGAAAAATTTTAATATATTATTTTAGTGCCTTGATGATAAAGATTACCTCAGAGTGAATATGCTTTAACATGAAACACAATATAATTAAAAAAAAACTTATTAGCTATTTTGTATTGTGTTTGTACAGTAGAATGTGTGAAAAGGAGCATTTCCCTGAACAACAATCAAGCAATTTGGTCCATATATTCCTGGACTTAAGCTCACTGTTTGTAGATAGAGAAAAGTGCCCAGGTAGATTAAACACTGCAGTGTAGGTACATAGTAGGGAAAAATGGTTGCAAGTGTTAAGGAGAAACATATTGTTTTACACTGGGATAATAGAAAGTGTAAGAATGCAAGCTTTTTAAAAAGGATGTAGTTGAAGCACGTATGCAGATGAAGAGGGTCCCTATTCCTCTACTACCTGAGAAATGTCCGCCTGGGTCAACACACAGAGGCTACCAGGAAGTTAGAAGTGTAATTATATGGTTTGCAAGGCATAAACGATGAAGAATTGAGGGTAGGGTATCATGGAGGCTTGTAACATGCTCTACAGTGCGGCTGAGGTTAGGCCATGCATGACAGGGTTGATGCACCCACACAGAAACCCTAAGGAATATTTGATGAAGCTCTTAAGGGTTTCGATAGAGACCCCAGAATAATGTAGGATCTAGGACAACAGGAAGGAAAGATATATATTAAGAGGAAGTAGGCCTAAGATAGAGAACGTATTTACAGAAGTCAGGATTTTTGAAAGACTGCTGCTATCTTAACCCTTGTGACCAAGATGAATGCATCTGTGAACCCTGGGTACTAGGGATAAAGATGAAGGATTTAATGTTTGCCCGTTGGGTTTTAGCCTTGGACAGATCATTTCTTGCTATGCACTTTTGGAGCAGGAATGTCAATTCTGTGAAATGACATTATGAAAGCGTGTAATTCTTTTTTTATCTAATGAGCTATCACAATAAAGACTGCTTAATTTTCAGATAATACTTGGAATTGAGATTTTGAAAATAGTTGTGATTGTTAAATACCAAGAAGATTTTACTCAATATATTATTGTCCCCATTGAGATGATGAATAAGAACTTGGACTATCATGGCTTAAATGTAGTCAGTTTGAATAGGAAGTGTCAAGCATTTTTGGTAATTTTCAGTGAAATAAGTTTTAAACACCATCTTTTTAATTTTCATTGAGCTTTATATTTTTCTCTGTTCCCCTCCCTCCCTTCCTCTCCCCTCCCCTTCTACCCTCTCCCATGATCCCTATGTTCTCAATTTACTCTAGAGATCTTTTCTTTTTCTACTTCCTATATAGATTAGGTCCTCTTCTTTGTCTAGGTTCTCTGGAGCTGTGAATTGTAGGTTGGTTTTTCACAATCTTAAAAATAAATAAAGGATAGTATTCTGTATGAATGTGAAAATGATGCCCTGCTTGCACTTTAAGAAGCATTTTGGTCCTTTGATAGTAGCAATCTATTATTTGTAAACCTACAAGATGTTTCACATATGAAACTGTGAGTAGTAAAGAGGAAAGACCCAAGGAATGAAGCATAGATGAGATTTGGGGCTGCAGACACACATTTAGCTGATAAGTGAGCTGTAATTTGTGAAGTGCTCAGCATGCAATGAGAGGAGGGAAGGGTTTCCACTGAGGAAAAATGTGTGTATACTAGAATGGGAGAAAATAAAGACTTTTTAAAATTATATATATATATATATATATATATATATATATATATATGAATGTTTTGTCTAAATGTATGTCATGTGTTTTCACAGGCAGGTAATATTCACAAGGACAAAAGAAGTCTTGTCAAATTCACTGGAATTGGAGTAAAAAACACTTGAGAACTGCCCTTAAGGGTCAGAGAACCAAACATAGATCCTTAGCAAGTGCAACAAGTTCTCTTAACTCAAAAAAACGATTTGTCCACTCCTGCCTTTTAATCTTGTAGTTACTTCTTTTTAGAATATGAATTTCCTCACATCATTTACCCCCTTTCCATTGATGTTGGGTTGTTCTACGTAGTCTCTGGCTCCTATGATCAAAGAACATTTTGGTCCATACTTTGCCTAGCTCTTCAAACCTGAAACTGTATATAGAAGACAGAAAAAGAGCAAACTACCTTACTTTATTCATTAAACTTTATCCACATGTACACACAGTAAACATCAGGAATTTAAACAAAGAGGGTAATTATAGTTACTTTAGTAGTAAAAGACAGAAAAATAAACAGCTTAAGCGCATCTAACTTCATTTTTTATATACAAAGACCTTAAAAATGTCATGGCTTCCTTCTTTACCAGAAGGAAAACAAAGAAACTGAAGGCAAAATGATTTGTAAATTCTGAGACAAAACCTTATCAGAAGTGGAAACCCACGAGAGCCACACACTGGCAGGATCCTGGCAGTGATCATTGTGATAAACCATGGAAGCTGAAGGAGAAACAGTCACGGGGAAACAGTCCAGGAGGAAAGGTGACACTCAAGCTCTCCTTGCTTTCCTAACACAAATCTTGCCATTTGAGAAGAATGACTGTATGACTGTGAGGAGAGGAGTGCATGACATTGTTGGATGTCCTCTAATTCTACCAGGAATAAGAAGGTCAGAGGTCAGAGCCTCCATTCAGCAGGATACTTTCCAGTACCTTTACTATAGACGACAAGAACCCATCGGCAAATTGAGAATTTTACGTTAAGGTTTCTGTGCTTCAGAACAAAGAATTGTACCAGAGACCTATGATAAATAGTGGAAATATAGTTCTTTAAGTAAGTCATGAAAATGAGCATATGATGATGAGCTGGGACAGAGGCATATGCTTGAAACACTAAACCACATACTCATAACCCATAACAAGCCATTTACGTAGCAGCTCCCTCTCTTTCGTTTGTGTATCCCAGGCACTTTGCATATATGCTTTGTTTATAGCCCAGGTTTAAAAAAGAAGGTTTGGCAGTCCTCTGCCAACTAGTTCCTTTTATTTCTTCATCACAATGCGGTTCTCTCCAGCTCCTAGTCTCTTGCTGTGTTTCTTTTCCATTTATTTCGTAGTACATCCTATGGAAAACTGAATACCAATGAGCACATTCATTGGGGTTAGGGACATAAGGAAACAGACTTAGAGTCATTTAACTTGGGGACAGAAGAAAATAATAAAAAGCTAAAAAAAAAAAAAACACACCGTAAAAATGTCTGCTCACTAAATTTTGGCCTAATGAAAAGTATTTGGATGATCATTGACTTTCTCCTACAACACAGGAGCTACAGTGTAGCAACAGTCAAACTTGAGAGGTACACACAGACAGATACTGTGTGTTTGAAATACTTTATTCCATGGGTGCTGACTGTGGGAAGTAGAGCTTCATTGCGATATTGCAGAGGTGACTGGGTGTTGTACTAAATTGGTCAGGAAAGCCTAGACACTGAGGCCAAGATGACCTTGCATAAAATATAACAAAATTCATGTATGAAAAGTACAAATTGGATGTAAGAAAGGAGAGTTATCAAATAAGTCCACTGTTGCCTAGAGAAAGCAGTGATTTCAGTATACATTGAACTTAATAGAAAACTATTTTAGTGGTTACCTTTGGGCTCTTTTAGGAATAAAGATCGCTGTCACTAGAAACCATAATATAGTTCAGCCATTTCCCACAGGGAAAATTTCTATATAGTCATTATAGGAAGAGGTCTGTAGATCTCAGAATGATCAGTGAAAAAGCTGAAAAACACAAGTTATCTATGAGCAAGAGACAGGAGACATAAACAATGAAAACCCGGGGCTCTCGATCATCTTGCTCCTACAATTCCATCAAATATTAAACGCAGTCTATTTCTTTACTGAACATAACTTCAAACCTCATAATAGGCAGGAAAACATACTAGGAAGGGGAACAAAAAACATCATTACCAGACACAGGTCAGACAGGTGTTAGACTGTTAGCATGGAAGTTCAAAATACTTTTTATTTTTTGATACATACCATTATATAGCTCAATCTGGCCTACACACTATGTACCTGAGGATGAACCTGAACTCCCGATCCTTTTGCATATACCTCCTGTGATCTGGGCTGACAAGGGTGCAGCATTCCACCTGCCTGAAAAATTATTGTACCAAAGACTTTTAGAGCAAAAAGTGGGAAACAGGGAAAAGGAGATGAGTGGTATAAGTAGAAAACAAAAACTCTAAGACTACAAGAGAAATTAGCTAGTGAAGTGGAAAGAAAGATTTTAATAAGCTTATCAATAATTTTATAAGACTGAAGATAAAATCAGTTCTCGAACATAAGAAAAAAATTTTCTCATCTGAACTAAAATAAGAAAAGAATAAAGCATTCACAAAGAGGACAATGGTCAAAATGTATTATAGATGCATAATTAAAATAAAGGAAAGGAAAAAGCAGATGCATAAAAATAATTGAAGTTATAATGGCCTAAAGATAATTAAAATTATAATGGCCTAAAACTTACAAGCATAAAAGCAAGTCAAAAAAACACTGCCACAATCTCACTTACCTTCTGATATTGTGGGGCTGCTTAGAACACAGAAATCTATGGGAAGGAAAAATGCATTTATAATTGCTTATTGAAAGAATACATAAATATATGGATGCAAACTGCAGGCCACATAGTTTCAACTGGAAGTGCAAAAATACTATAATATTCAGAGTCATGTTTGAAAGTACCTTTGAAAACACTAAATAATGGAGTTTTATATCTTAGATATGTTGATTTTATGCTGTATGACGTGTCTCAGTAAAGCTATTGAAAATAAAACTTTTAGCTGGATGCTTTCCAAACTAAATTTCATCCCAAAATATAAGCTTGGGAAGCTTATAGGAGATGAGGAAAGATAAACAAATAAAATAAAACAGAAGAAAAATATATCACAGAAAAAATAAAGAAATGAAAAAATACAATCCATGGAATTTTATTCCAACAACAAAAATCTAGCCACAGTGTGGAAATTCGAGAGATGACAGCAAGTGGCTTAGCATCTTGCTTGTACAGAATAAGAAATGGGTTAAGCATCAAATGAGAAACAGCCAGAGCAAGGTTTACTCAGCCTGTACAATGAACAGAACCTATATTTATTTATTCACTGAAATTCTCCTTCAAAAACAAAGGTAAGTTTGAGGATTTCTTAGACAAAGCAAACACAAGATGACTTGTTATAGATAGTGATTGCCTAAAAGAAAGTCTAAAAGTTATTGTGAAGAAACGAATTTCTATGTCATCAATTCACATATACTTAGAGAAGAAATAATTAGAAAAGAAATAAGTGCAAAATACTTTATTTTATTATTTTTATATGAATAGAAAAATAATAGCAACTGATAGAAAACAGAGAAACACATGATACTTTGTTGTACAGTAAAACTAAACAGAGCAAATAACCTCATATCAACACAGTTAGAGAACAAATACCTGCTTGTTTCTCCACAAATAAAGAGATGGTTGATAATTCAAGACAAACGACAAACCTACATAGAAAGAAATCAAGGAAGCAATTCCTTATATGTATATACATATATATAAATATACATATGTGAATAATTCTAAGCAAGCAAATAAAAGACTTGTATAATAAAATGTTAAGACAGTGAAGAGAGACATATAAAAGATATTAAAAAATGGAAAGATCTCTCATGTTCATTGATCAGTAGGATTAATATATTGAAAATGACTATCCTACCAAAAGCAAATTAAAGATACATTCAAATCATCCAAATTCCTAAGAGAAAAAAGATATAAATTCAAAAGATTTTTAGATTCACACAGAAATACACATACATACACAGAAAGACAGAGGGGGAAAAAAAACTACAAAAAATATACAGAATTTCTGAAACAATGCTGAATAATAAAGGATTGTTGGAGGTATTCCTATCCTTAATTTAAAGTTATATTACAGAATCATGGTAATAAGATCACCATGATATTGGCATAAGATCAGACAAATTTGATGTGGGAGGTTCTTCTGTACATGCGTTACTTTTATTGGTTAATGAATAAAGCTGCTTTGGCCTATAGCAGGGCACAATACAGCCAGTCTGGAAGGGAATAGAGAGAGAGTAGGTGGAGTCAAGGAGATGCCGTGTAGCTACCAAAAGAGAATAATGCCGAAACCCTTTACTAGTAGGCAACAAACTTATGATACACAGCATGGTAGAAATGGATTAATTTAAGATATAAGAGCTAGCTAGGATTACAAGTAAGTCATTTGCCAAACCTTGTTGTAATTAATATAGTTTCAGTGTGATTATTCTGGTCTTGCAACAGGGAATGAAAGAGCAATCTCCATATACAAAATGGTGCCCAATGTGGGACATGGGTCCATATAAGACCTAAAAGATAACTTAAGAAAGAGAGAGAGAGAGAGAGAGAGAGAGAGAGAGAGAGAGAGAGAGAGAGAGAGAGCTTCTAGACCCACAAAGACAGGAGCCAAGTGCAGTTTCTTATAGCGTCATTTTTTGTTCACATAGGCTCTGTTTGTTGGCAGAGAATAGAGACAAGTCTCCTTTAAGAGAAGGCTTCCATACTTAGCACTAACATCAAAAACTCTGCAGCCC
>JAQHUG010000308.1:370978-396966 GCA_028555095.1 Dicrostonyx torquatus
TTTCATGGAAACATCTGCCAGATACTATGGGCTTGTAGGCTTTAGATGGATGCCCCAATATTACAGAAGAACTTTGGGTGACTGTCTAGGCAGTGAGATGTCTCTGTCAATTCTAAAGTTTTTTTATGTTGCTTACAATGCACTTCTTGTTTACTCAGATAATATTATAGCCTTCTGGTGGTTTTGATGGAGTTGAACTAGATAGTAACAGTTTTTCTTAGTTATGATAAAAGACAAATTAGTTATGAAACTTTCCAGATACTATAGACTAAATATTTTAAGTGTAATTCTTGTTTCATACCTGTTTTGTTAAATGTAATTTTACTATGTTAAGGTAAAAACCTTACTTTTTATTTAGATAGAAGAAGGGGAGATAATGTTGGATGCCCTTTTGTATATATGTTGCTCTTATTGGTTAATGAACAAAACCACTTAGGCCTATGGCAGGGCAGAATATATCCAGACTAGAAGAGATATACAGGGAGAATATGTGGAATCAAGGGGATGCCGTATAGCTGCTACAGTAGAAAGATGCCAGAACCCCTTACCAGGATGCCACAGCCCTTTTGGTGATACACACAATTATAAAAATAGGTAAATTTAAGAAATAAGTGCTAGCTAGAAATACTATTTAGACATTGGCCAAACAATATTATTATTAATATAGTTTCTGTGCTGATATTCCTGTCTGCTCTGCCAGGAATGAAAGAGCAGGCTCCATTTAAACATATTGATCAATATAATCAAGTTGAAGCCCCAGTTCACATACCTATGAACATCTAATACTTTTTTAGAAGGTCAGAAATATACACTGAAAAAGAAGAGCATCTTGAATAAATGGTGATAGCCAAATTGGAACACTACAAATAGAAAAACACAAATTGACCCATGCTGATAACAATGCAAATGGAAAAAAAAAGTTTTGAAATAAAGACAACTTCCTGAATTGGATTGAAGTTAAAAGGGGAAACCACCTTGAACTTATTGGCACAGGAGAAGCCTTTCTGATTAGAACACTATTAGTTTAGTCACGAAGATCAAAAATTAATAAACGGACCCTCATGATTGAGAAGTTACTGCATGGGAAAGAACAGCATTATTTGGACAAATCTGAAGCCTCAACAGAATGGAAAGATGGTATGGGATTTCCTCTGTATTCTGTGAATACCATTGGTTAATAAAGAAACTGGCTTGGCCTGATAGGGTAGAACAGAGCTAAGCAGGGAAAACTAAACAGAACACTGGGAGAAGGAAGGCAGAGTCAGGGGAGAAACAATTGAGCCACTGCCAGAGACAGATACACTGGAACCTTGCCAGTAGTAGAATAAAAAATGATGGTATGGGTTGAATTAAGATGTAAGAGTTAGCCAATAATAAGTTGGAGCTAATAGGCCAAGAAGTGATTTAATTAATACAGTTTCTGTGTGGTTATTTCTGGACTCTGGGCATCTAGGAAATGAACAAGTAGCCTCTCACTATAGGAAGAGGTTTTTTTAAACAATTCTGTGTCCAATACAGGACAGAGATCCAAAATATATAGAGATCTCAAGAAACTATATATCAAGTAAACAACTAATCCAATTTAAATGGGGACAGATCTAAGCATAATTCTCAATAGAGGAAACTCAAATGTCTGAGAGACATTTAGAGTAATGTTTAAAATCTTTAGCACCAGATAAATTCAAAGGAAAACTCTTTTGAGATTTTATCTTTTACCTCTTTGAAGAGATAAGATAAACAGCACTCAGTTGACAGCTCATGTTAACAAAAGACAGATGTTAGCTTAGGCTGTCAAAAATGTGCAGAAAAGGGAATACATATTCATTGCTGGTGGAACTGCAAACCTACTCAACCACTATGTTAAAAAAATCAGTGTGATGGGTCCTCAGTAAGCTGCAAATATATTCACCTCAAGATTCAGCTATACCATTTTTGGGCATACACCCAACAGACTCTATATCCTACAAATAGACATTTGCCCAACAATGCTAATTTTTCCTTTATTTGCAAGAGCCAGAAATTTTTATAAAAAAAGCTAGTAATACATCAATTTTTAATGGATAAGAAAATGTGGAATAATTACACAATATAATATTATTCAGATGTTAAAAATCATAAAATTGTAGGCAAGTGAATGGAGCTGGAAAGAAACACCTTGAGTGAGGTAATTAATATTACAAAAATGTATCTACACCCTCATATATCTATATTTGCTTTTAAGTCAACTGAGTTTAGGTATAGAGTACAAGATTAGTGGGGAAGGGATGATCACTCAAATAGAGGAAATAGAATATTTATTTAGTTGTGAAAGAAAGAAGACTGCAATAGGATTAAGTGGAGAGAGGACAGGAAGAGGGATAAGTGAGAGATTATGATGAGTGACAATTAATATTAAGGACTATTTGTGAGGTCATGTGCAATCCTACTAATGTAGAAACATCTTTAACATATAAGTAAAATAAATCTAAAAGAAATAATGAAATAATAGGGGCAATACCCCAACTAGATATCTCTTGTCGCCAAGAGATGTCTTCATCTCTTGTATGAGGAATGGGTTATAACTCATCGAGTTAGTGTTTTAAGGATTTCACAGGTAACCCATGCTATTGCCAAAGCTATTAGATGATAATTCCTTATTGCTGAAGATGATAATAAAAAAGATGATAAGGCCCTATTGCTGAAGGAAATACCTGTGTAACTCGGTGAACATGGAGAAATCAGTTTGGTCCTTACTTAGAGCCTTCATCACTACTGACTAGTGTGTTCAAGGTACTGGAAGATAAACACCAACCCTACTACAAAGTGTGTAATCTAAAATGATGAGCCACCTGCAAGATATACTGGTGAAAAGGGGCACATATAGTAGCTGTAACAAACCACTATCTGATTGGATTTACGTTTCATTACATGAGAGAGAATCTGTGTTTGAAGCTGCTTTGCAAGACAAGAACCTGAGACTAAATAGGCAATGGACCTAGGGGAAAACCAAATACTTTTGTTCTTCTAAATGAATGTAGCAATAAAATGACTTCTAATGACATTCTGTTGTACCTGTACTGTCTTTCCCAGTCATGAGAGAAGTTTATGAAATATATGGGAATAAATGAAGAGACATAAACCTGGGCAATGAAGAGAGTGAGAAACCTTGAAGCAATCCTAAACAGAATGTTTTTATCATATCTCTTCCTTCAGGAATGAGGAATTATGAATAAGAGGAGGAAGAAATATCACAGGAGATAGATAGAATGGATAATACCAATGAAAGTGTCCTTCAGAAACAATAGCATTAACAAACAGGAACTCACAGAAATTGTGACGTATACAAAGGTACTGCACAGGTCCAAGGCAGATGGTGTCCCAATAGAAAGTAGATACAAGTCTCCATCCCTATCCCAGAATCTATCTCTAACTGACATCTGTTCACAAAGAAAAATTATTTATCCCAATAGAGGCAAACTGTGTATACAAACTATACCTAAGGGCAGGGCCACAGCCCAGAAACAGATGACCAACACAAAACAAACATGAAGGTATGCTTGTAGACTTCATTTTGGAATTCCTCGAAACATTCCTTAACTTTTGCTTATATGAAATGTTTTCCAATTTTGTTTGTTTGCTTTTGGATTTTCGTGTGTGTGTTCCATTATTTTACTCTTTTTCTCTTTTGTTTATTTGTTTCATATTTATCTGTTTATTTTCTAAAGATACAGAGTTAGAGGGCCTGAAGTTGGGTGTGTAGGGAGACAAGGGTTAGGAAAATACGGTCACAATATATTGTAAGCAGAAATTATTTCAGTAATACTTTCTAAATATAGAAAAGAAATATTTATGAAATGTATACTTATAAATAATGCTTTTACTGTAAATTATACCCATATGCATATGTCTTTAAGCACTGTTTTTGTAAGGTTGTAGAAACTTTAAAAGAGAGTTCTACTTCTCAGAAATAAGTCACTAGGGAATAGTTTATGTCTTTCATCCCTTTTTTGCCATGTTCCTTGCCTGACCTAGCTAGCCTTGTCCTGCACCATCTTACCCTATTTTGCTTTTCATCTTTCAATTTATCTCTCTCACTCTCCTGAATCTTTCGCCCTCCCTGCAGTCACTTCTTACCTAGCACCATGGTAAGAACTCTGAGGATCACCGTTAACGCTCCTTTCATAAACTGTGGTAAGATTAAATTAATCATTATTTCTCTACGTAACATTTGCCTAGTATTTGGTACCAGTTATGAGAAAAAGGTGACTAAACTACTGTGTATGGATGCAAGCTAAATTACGGAAATACCTCTACATCTAATTCTTAATGAAAACGGACCCAAAGAGGGCCCATAATAAATACTTTGCGATAATTGACATGTTGAAGATAAATCTTGGTAGAAATGTCCAGAAAATAATTTAAGTGACCTTATTTTCTATTTATTAACTTGTTCAGTGTCAAGTGCACTCAGCATTTCAATCGTATTTTTCAAGAACTTTCTGTCCCCCAGTATAAAGCATTCTCCCAAGCTGGAAATACCCCGCAGCTTAGTGCCCTGCCTACAGGCATCCCTTTGGGTCTGAGACTAAAAGTGTATCTCGCTTAGTGGTCTCCATGTTTCCGCTTCTTTCTTTAAGCTTGCCTTTTCTTCGTTTTATGATTTTATTTTCTTTCCTGAAGCAAATTCTTCCATAAATGTTGAGTTTTGTCAAAACTGCAATTTGTCCAGTACACCGAGCATGTCTCATTACTATTACGGCAATTGTTTCTTTTCTGGTTTTCATACTGAAATCTTTCAACATAGGTTATTTTTCTCTGTCAAGCTCACAAACAGAAAAATACACTTTAGTGAACCTGTATGTGTATCTCTTCATAGATACAGCACAGCAAACACTCAAGTCTTCTGTTAGGTCAAATACTCTACAGAAATTCTTTCAGGGGCTGACGATGTTTATATATATAAGTATGGACTGTTATCTATTAGTGAAATACAAAAGCTAATAAAATCACTAGAAAACAGTGAAATAAGAAATTTATTTTTAAATTCTTCTATAATTATGGAAACTGGAAGTATTATTTCATGCTTGTTGGTCCTTTTCATATTAGAAAAATCTGTGCGTTTGATTGATCCTTCCAAATGAAAACACAAAATGTAGGTAAATAAATATGCATTATAAAAACAAAAACATACTTAGCCATTTATATTAATAATAGTTACAAATTATACTTACTGTGAAAAACAAAATAGATAAATAATTTGTGATTTATAATTGTTTTTTTTCAGATTCAAGCGATTATTAATATACAAAATCTCTTTTTCCTAAAACTTTGCTTTTAGTATTCTATGTTTTGCAGCATTAAAGCACTTTTAATTATGAAAAAAAATATTCAATTTGTAAATTTGGCAGGCAAAGGAATTTTTTTATGAGTATAATAAAGATAAAATACCACAGGTAGGTTCTCAAGATGTTAAAGTTATTAAATAAGGCCTTAAAAATAACTTTTTTGTTTATCTGTGGTAAAAAGTTACCATTGGGAGGAGGATAAAACATTTGTGCTGTTAATAGAAAAATATATGTTTGCATTGGGATTAGAGAGGTTATCAAGCAACCTGCTTCTCACAAAAGTGCTGAACAATCAATGCTGTGCCTACATATGTTTTGAGGGAAAATTGAGAGTTCATCTGTTTGTGAATTGTGTCTGTAATTAAATACCTGTGCATTTTATATGCTAAGTGGGCATTGTGATGGCTGAGTACATTACAAAGTTTAAATTGCTGCTATTTTGTAGACACTCCTCCATTCCATGTTTTCTCTTTTTACATACATTCAGTTGTATAATATTCAGTGACCAGAAAGTCTATTTCTATTTCCACAGTACTGGGATTAGAAACTAAAACTTCCTGCTCTCAATGCAAACTCTACCACTGAGCAACACCTCTAACTGTGAGGAGTAGGAAATAACATTGATTCGCTGATAATCTTTTATACTGTTGAAATGCTTAAAAAATAAAACCAAAGGTTACATTAAAACCAAAAAAAAAAATTCAGTGATCAAAAGTTCTAGAATTTAAAAGAAAAAATGTACTTAACAAGCACTGGGCACTATTCGAAGTACTTTTCCAGTGTTAGTTTTTCTTAGAACACCTTTGGTTTATTATGTCTGGTATCTCAATGTTGCAGAATTTATAGGCATTTTAATAGGCATAGCTGGAGCTAGAAGCCTGGAAACCGATAAAAAGAGCTAGGTTCTTGCTTGTTATGCAATGTATCTTTCATGAAGAAAATATTATATGGCCATTGGAAAAAATATAATCAAAATAAAATTATCTTGCTATTTCCTGATAATACTGAATTATAAAATTCTGTAAGTTGTTTTAAAGTCCAAAAAATTGACTTTCTCAGTTTCATTTTATGATCTAGGTGACTGTGCCGATATTTAATTTTATAGGCACTGGATGGGTCTAATGCAATACTATTTATGGTCTTGAAATAATAAGAGAAAAACTCACCTCTGTACACTTTGAATATTTTTAAAAGTTAGGGGGCAGTTCTATTACCCAATCATCAAACCCCACAAGGGTCATCTCAGTTGATGGAGCTCACATAAAATATGTCTATTTCAAAGGAAACTAGCAAAAATTCAGTGCTATCTCTGAGAAGAAAACATCATCTAAGCTTGTCATTGTGACAGACAATACAAGGAATCTCCACATAAATCTATTGAACTGTCCAGATATGCCACCTATGAAATTAAACTTTGATTAATTTGTCAACAGCATGTACAATTTTAGTAAACCAATTTAAGCATGTGTCTAGGGAGAATCCATCTGTGTGTATCAGGCACAGCTGCTGTCTTGGCAAAGTATAAACTTTTTTTATGTTGGGGAAATGCAAAAAGTAAAGGTCCTTTATTTTATCTCAACTACAGTCAGAATTTCATTACCTTTGCTCTGAATCATATGCTTCTCCTTGCAATAGTGAGAGCAGTGTCTAGCTGCAAAGTCCCCGCCAACACACCCGAGAAAGCAGTGTTCCCGTTTCTATTGCAAAGATTTAGAACTGTGAAACTAGCTTTTTATAGAACGGGCATCATATTGATCTTTTCTCTACATTCTATCAGTTGGAGAATTTCAATCAACACAATACAGACCTTGCTTTCAGGATTATGTAAGATGAGAACCACCCACCATGATATCGCATGATTTTCCAAAGCTTTCTTTTCTCTACTTTTAGATGCTCTAGAACTGCATTCACCTGTGCCATGATTTACATCACTATGGTAGTCTGAGGATATTTGTTTATAAACAAAAAATCAAATCATAAAACATATTTTGAAGAATGATTTACTATAACATGATTTTACCAATTAAAGATTAAACAAATTTTCATGCAAATATGAAGAATGACTCGTTTATTTTAATATAAATAAGCAAATAATTATTGATAAATATTTGATAATGTGGGAAACAGAGTCCCTTCTAGGTTTTTTTAGTTGGTATTTTGATTTTCTAATCAATGCTGTAAATTCTATGTCACATGGTCCTGTAGAAAATGGCAGATATATGTTTAGGGACCCTCTTGTAATTGTCAGAAATATTAACAATTCCAAGATAATTTCATTCAACAGTTTTTGTCAAACTCAATAGCAATTCAAAGAGCAATACTTAAGTAAAATATTGAAGACAGTGAAAACTGATGATAAGTCTTGTACTTGCTGAGTAGTGATGGTAGGAAATATGAGAAGTTTGAACTCTTTGTTTTCTGTAATTAAACCTTCATGCTTACAAAGAACAGAAGGCATTTTATGTATACTACAAAAAGTGCAATATTTAGCATGTAACAGCCTTGGCTTCAGGGAGTGGTGCTTCAGGACACATTTATTTGTACTGCATGATCTATGCAAAATGAAACATAATTGCCTGCATTTGGAAGCAAAACTGATATGATGTTCCATGAGGCCAACCCAGTGGGCTCTGCCAGAAAATCCTAAAGTTCATTGCACACTTGCATTTGCTTCCGGAAACCTTTGACTTTTGTCATTTTTAGTACCCCAATATTACCCCAGCATTTATTTACATATCATCTCATTTTCGTGAGTAAAATGTGTCGTATTTAATATGTGGGACCAGGATTCATAAAAAGAGGACACAGTTTTTTTGTTTTTATTATATATTTTACTTAGTGTGAGGTGTGAATAAGAGTGTGTGTGTACGTCTGTGCGTGTGTATGATTGCACATGTGTTTGTGAAGACTGGTGTTAGGTTTCTGTTCCTCACTGATCACTCTTACCTCCCTTTTACTGGCATTATAAATAACTCCCACAGAAGTGGAGTAAAAACCTAGTAGCTCTAAGGAGGATTCATCCATGTTATCAAAAAGAGAAACTTGAATTAGGACCTCGCGTCCTCCTCCTCGTCCTCCTTTCTCGTCTATTTGTTGTTCTGTTTTGTTTTGTTTGCTTTTCTGATAATGATTTTACATGATCAGTCATTCTTTTTAATTTCTATCTTATTTATTTTACATCTCTCCTCCCTCCTCTCCTTGCACTCACTCTCCCCATCCCCCACTCCATATTCCTTCAGAAAGGGGGAGGCCTCCCAGTGTCATCAACAAAGCATGGCATCTCAAGCTGTTGTAAGAACAAGATGTCCCCTGTATTCCTATGGGGCAATTCAGCATGAAGAAGAATTTCCCAAGAGCCCGTCAAAGTACGAAAGACAGTCCCTCCTCCATTACAAGAAGTTCCACCAACACATGCAGCTATACAACTGTCAACATATATTAGAGAGCCTAGGTTGTTCCCATGCAGGCTTCTTGGTTGTTGGTTCAGACTCTGTGAGTTCTCATTGGCAAGGCTAGCTCTTTTTCTGGGTTTTCTGTGTGTTTTTGTGGATGTCTCCGATCCCTCTCCCGCAGTCCTACAAATCATCTTTCCTCTTGTCAGCAGGACTTTCCCAATTCAGCCCAATGTTTGCTTATGGTTCTCTGAATCTGCCTCCGTGAATCACTGGATGATGGCTCTCTGATGAAAACTTGGCCTGAGTAGTCACCAATCCGATCACAGGGATGACCAGCTGAGGCTGTGCAGCCACTGCTGCCAGGAGTCTTAGCTGGGGCCGTCCTTCTAATCTAGTGGGTGTTTCCCTTGCATCAGGCTTCTACCAAATCCTTTAAAGTCTCCCTTTCCAGTAATGGCTTTCAGCACTCTCTACCTGTGCATGCATCCCTTCGAGTTCCCAGGAAATGGGTTCCAAAAGCAGGCAAGGAATCAGAGACACCTCCTGCTCCCACTGTCAGAGTCCCACAAGACCAGATTACACAACTGTAACATATATTCAGAGGATCTAGGTCAATCCCATGCAGGCTCCTAGATGTTCAATCTCTGTGAGTCCAACTGAGCTAATTGAGGTTAGTTGGTTCTGTGGGTTTGCTTATGGTACCCTTGACCACACTGGTTCTCTCAATCCTTTCTTCTTATTTTCTGCAGAATTCTTCGAGCTCCACTAAAGTTTGACTCTGATCTCTCACTCTGCTACCATCAGTTACTGAATGAAGTCTCTCTGATGATAGTTGGCTAGATAGCAATCGATGAGTATAGCAGAAAATCACTAGAAGCCATTTCATTGACTTTTTTTCCCGTCATGTTTGGTTCTATCCTATGTCTCTGTCTCTGGGATATCCATTCCCTGTGTCCTTGAACTCAGGGCTATGGGTCTCTTGGAATTGGGCCACAAGCTGGGCAAGTCAATTGGTCACACCCCCTATTTCTGTGATATATCTACCCCAGCATATACTAGAGGTAGGATAGATTGTGACTTGAATGTTTTATGGCTGTATTTGTGTCCCACTCCCTCTACTGGTAGTCTTACCTGGTTGCAGGTAAGGGCCAGTTTCTTATTCCAACCTCACATCACCACTGAAAGACCTCAAGAATCAACACCACACAGCGAGACCCTAAACTTGCCATAATGGAGTAATTACAAACAAAGATAAAAAATATGAGACAACAAAGACTGGACAGGAAACTTCACCAAAAAAAAAACACCAGAAGCATTAGTTCAGATGCCTGTATCTCAACACAAAAATGCATGCAACACCTAAAATCAAGAATATGTAACTTCTCCCAAAATTAGTCCTCTTATGAAAAGCATAATTATACACAAGACGTTGAACTCCAATAGTGTATATAAAACATGCAAGAAAACTAACATTTGGATGTTATGAGTTAACATCCAAATGAAGACTACAAAGCCACAAAAATTGAATGAAATAAGGAAGGCAATTTAGGATATAAATAGCATTAAATAAGTAGGGAATATAAGTAAATTCAAGCCAAAATGAAAAATTCAATAATTCAAATCAAAATTCAGTGGGATAGCTCTCAAGCAGAAAGGCTCAAGAACAAAAAGGAATATAAGGACTTGAATACAAGTTAGAGGAATTGTATTACTTAGTCAAAGAAAATATTGTATCTGAAAGTCCATGAGGAGAGCATGCAGGGACTCAGATACTACAGAGCAATCAAACATAGAAGAAGAACCAATCCAAATCAAAGCCACAGAAAATATTTTTTTAAATTCAGAGAAGAAATTTCTTGAATTGGGAAAAGTTGATGTGTATGAATGTGAAATACCCACACAGAATCCTAAGTAAAACAGATGGAAAATACTAATCCCCTATGTAATATAATAGCTAACCTATCGAAAGAAAAATATTGAAATCTGCAAGACCAAGAAAAAGCAAGCCATGTATAAGTCAGACTTATCAGAATTATAGAAAATCTCTTAGTGAAGATTTTAAGACCCCAAAGACTTGGCTATTCCATTCTGAAGAACCATAAAAGGTAACCCAGAATATTTTCCCACACTAGGCTCTCTTTCTATTTGTTGTGTAAAGAAAGGAATAATGATACAAGCATGTTAAGGGATTCTTGACCACGCAGGCAGTCCTACAGATGATGTTGGATGGGATATTTCTTACTGAGGAACACTTTAAGTCTATCCAGGAGGTGACAGTGAAAAGCATCATAGAGTTTGGTGAATAATTAAACAAATTAAGACTAAGGAAAAAAAACACCATATAATCAACAAAAATGACAGGAGTCAATGAATACTTCTCAGTAATACCTGAACACTGATGGCTTCACATTCTCAATTAAAAGATGCTGGACTAAAATTGGGATACCTCATATTGCTACCACATAACAATAGACAGTAAATTAACTTAAAAGGACTAATAAAGATTCTGAAAAAATGAAGCCATGACACAAGCAGGAGGTTCTATCTTAATACCTGACAAAGTAGACTTCAAAGCAAAAATTATCAGAAAGAGTAAAGAAGTTCTTTTAATATGGATCAAGAAAAGAACCAATAAAGAAGATATAACAGTCCTAAATGCTTGAACACCAAGCTCGGGGACAACCAATTACATAACACAAAAGATACAAAAACATAATTCAGCACATTAGTCCCAACAAAGTAATAGCAGAGAGTTAAATAATACCCTTCTAGGAAGGCTAGAATATTGAGGCAAAATTGAACAGGAAAGATTAGAGTTAAATTACATTGTAGGTTTTAATAAAACATTCCTACAGTAGATCTCCTTCCATTCAATTGTACCATAAGAACGTCCCAAATTTCAAATTTCATTTTATTGTGAATTTTGGGCAAATATTTAAAATTGTTTTTAATCACCATTATTTTATATTTCTTTATAATCTGTTTCACATGTGGAATAAAGAGGTGGGATATAGTTCTGCATATTTAGAATACTTGAATGAGTACACTGAGGTTTTTGATGAACTTATTAATACCATTTTGCTGGGAGCTATCAGACATGCTTGTGCTTCAGAAGATTTCAGTGGCAGAATACTTCTGCCCATAGAACTTAGGTATTCAAGTCGAATCAACCTTTTGAAGGCCGTTTTTATGAACATAAGTATGTGTTGTCTTTGGGGATCTGGACTGGCTTTACTCACTCTGCTAAAAAAAAAAACCACTTAGCTTTTTATAATGTGAAATGTTTATTTTCTGTTTTTTCTATTTTAAGTTGACTGTTGACAGAGTCCAAATGATAGATATGGGTCTAGAAAAAGAAACATAAAAAAGAGAAATAGTTAATTAAAAGAGTAGGTGACTTCTTTCTGTATGTTTCCTCTCTTACATTTTACCTAGCATCCTGCATAGTCATACAATTAAAAATAAATATTTTCTTTAAATTATTTCCTTAACTAGCAGATCAAGCAGAAAAAATTTACATGTTTTGTTTTCACCAGTGTGAAAAATCACACTTTAAAGAGATGATCTTGCCTTTTCCACCCAACAGATAATTGCTTCAACACTCTCCTTAAAAGCAATGACTGCATGCTCAAGCTTTTAACTTGATAGGCAAAAATCTTTCAAGTCATTTGCTCTTTCACTTTTTGGTTTTATATATTCTGTCAACAAGCATTCTTTAACAGTGGCTGAATGTCTTACTGCGTACCATTTAAGAAATGTTCCTTGTACTCTTTAACCTTTCTACAGAGCAGAAAAAAAATGAGTGACACAATTTCTAACTCAACTAGAACCAGATTAGGATAATGACTGATGAAAACGATTAGACAGCCAGTTTACTTAGGTGACCATGAATGTTACATTCCAAATTAATTAAAACATGAAGGCCAAGAAGGGGCACCACATAAAGACAGACATGGACAGCAGGATCAAGGGAGACTGATAGAATAAGGGAGAAGAGACACATATTACTCAGTCCCATTAGATATTTCAAACCCTTTATCCAGCACCACTTTAACAAATACATGTGTCTTGATGGTTGTAAATCTATGTCTACTACTTTGCTCGGATCTATTTAAATAAAATGCATTTTCTCATTTATTATAACTAAAGACAAGCAGATATTGTAGCACAATATGGATTAATATTCAACTATCTTTTCATAGTCCTAAAAGATATATTGAGGTATTTGTCGATTTACAGAGAAGTGTCTGTATCCAATAATACATAATATTCTGTATCCAATCAATCTTCAATACCTTTCATAAAGGTAACAAATTTCATTTCTAAATATATTAATAAAAATAATAAATAATAGATTCCTATGAAAATATGACAGCTAATTCTGGTGAGGACATAAAGTTAGAAGAACTTTCCTCTGTTGCTGGTGGTATTGCAAACTTGAATAGCCAGTGTGGGAAGCCACATAATGGTCCCTCAGAAAACTGAGAATTGATCCACCTCAAGACTCAGATATCCCACTCTTGGACGTATATCCAAGGTACACTCTATTACACCACATGGACACTTTCTGCACTGTGCTCATTGTGGATGTATTCATAATAGCCAGGAACTCGAAGCAACCTAGATGTTCCTCAACAGAAGAATGAGTAAAGAAATTGTAACTTTGATGGGGAAAGGTTTTAGCCTATCAGGCTAATAGCCACGCCCCGCCATTAGCCATTAGCTAATTATTCTGGGTTGGACCATCAGGTCCCGATTAGGTATAAAAGATTGAGTCCACGTGGGAGAGCTCTCTCTCTGTGGCTCTTGGTTTGGCTCATGCCTTTCGGAGAAGCATGGGATCCAGGATCTGGTATTGTAAATCTGTTTGTGTTCTTTAATCCTATTAAAGTATATATCTTAAATATAGCTGGCTTGGGTGATAATTTATTAAATTTTACATAACTTTTCATAAAGAAGTAACTCAACTGTGAAAAAAAATGACCTTTTTAAATTTTTAGGCAATGAATGAAACTAGATTAGAACAATCCTGAGTTAGGTAACATAGATGCAGAAAAACAAATGCAGTATTATTTTTTCATAAGTGAATATTGGCTGAAAAGTAAATGATAATCAAGTTATAATCCAAAGACCCAGAGAGGTAGGTTAAAAGGTGGGATATGCAGTGAGTGAGGAAGGGAAATAATACCAATTTTAAGGTCGGGCTGAGGGTGTGTCGGAATGGGAACAGAAGGAATCAGGCAGGGGATGGAGGGAGAGAGAGTACCTGGAGAGTCAGCTGGAATTGGGAGGCATTTGAATTGGTTTTGTAACATAATACTGTGGAAACTTCGTGGAATCTACAACGGTAATCCTACTAAGGAATCCTAGCAATGGAGAATGTAAATTTTGAACTGCCTATCTATTTTAACCAGGCAAGAGTTCAAAGGGAGGAGGGACTGGGTTTCATTTGATTGAATGAGGGGGGTTCTGTGGAGATCCGGAAACAATCCAGACTGGTGCCCTTATGTTCTAGTCACTTTGGGTTGGAATGGTTCTTTGCACGCTACCCAAGGAGAAACCTGGGCACAAAGCCAGCCACATAACTTTTGCCCACTATCTGCCATACATTCAAGATGCGCTGGTGCAGTGGTGTACAGAACTTGGATGGCAGCCAATGTTTGGTTTAATTTGAGGTCCACTCCACAAAGAGAAGCTCATGCCTTACACTTTCATCCAAGAACCAAAGACTTTGTAGCCTAGAGGCCTAGGGTAAATGCAATCAGAACGCGAAAGGAAAAAAGTAAAAAAAACAAAAAAACAAAAAAAAAACAAAAAAAAAAACCAATGTGATGATTCCTAATGATATTCTGTTATTAAGTATGGATACCCATAGCCAGACATTTATGCAAAATATAAAATCTAAATAGGAGGTCTTCATTGGGTCCCTCCATTTGGACTGCTGGGTTTCTGGAAAAAAAGGGGGAGGAAAGATGCAGGAGTTAGAGGGGGTGAAAAACCATAGGAGATCATGGCCCACTGAATCAAATAAGCTAGGCTCACATGGGTTCACAGAGCCTGAACTGGCATTTATGGGACCTGCATGGGTATGCACCAGATTCTTTGTGTTTATTTTAAGGGTATTCACTTGGTCTTTTGGTGGAAGTAGAAGTATGTGCGTGCGTCTCTGACACTTTTACCTCCGCTTGGGACTCTTTTCCTTTTATTGGGTTTTAATATAAGGACTTCTGTCTTGTCTTATTGTATCATGTTTTGTTGTGTTTGATTGTTATGTATGGGAGAGCTGCCCCTTTCTATAGGGAAAGGGTTGGGGAGTGGATCTGATGCAGAGGGATATTGGAGGGAACTAGAAGGAGTAGAGGGAAGGTTAACTGTCCTTCGGTTGTATGATAAAAAAATTTGTAACCAGTAAAAAAATAAGGAAATAAATATATATTTATTTAAGCAATTTATGGCCTATAAATTTAAAAAGCATAAATTTTATGGTTATGTGCTAGAAAAATTCAGTAATAATTTATTTGTTTTTTCTCATGATTTTCAAAATAAATTAAAATTAAGCATTATGCTAGTTATGCAGATTTGCCTTACATTGGCTTTGATTTCCAGAAGAAGAGGTTATAAAAACATTATAATAATGGAAAAGGTATCTTTAAGGTTATTCCATAAGGGCAAGCATCCAGACAATTTATTAAAACACTCTCAGTTCTGAAACTCAAATTAAAAAGATTACAATGCCTTATGCTGTGACTACTAATTCCCTCAATTGTAAGTCCCTAACAAGATTCTCTTCCTCACAGAGTTTGAAATTTTATAAATGATGTAAAGCTTCTCAATAAGGTTAGTCATGTACAGAGAGAAGAGGACTGTTTAATTGTAGAAGCTTCATGCCATGTCATTACCGCAATTACTATCAATTTTATATTTTTTGAGTCTTATAGTTTCAATTCAATGATAAAGTAATTTTGCTCATGTAAGTTGAAGACTGAAATTCTCCATCTTGTTCAAGTCTGTCTACTCTTCTTCATGATGAATGCAAAACAGGGCAACCCATATAGATGAACCTGTTTTATTTCTCAATATATATTAATCCTTTCAGTCAGTAACAACAAAGGACCAAAGACATGAGACTCTTGTATCATTACAGACACACATGTTGACAAATTTATAAAACATTTTCAGTTTTTAAATTATTTTGGAACAAAGTTATGACTAGAATCTCAGTGTCTTAGGGTGAAACCCACAAACAAACCATCTGCAATTTAATCTTGTAACTATGAACATGATTTCATGTTATATAGTTTCTTAAGGATTTATGATTAAAAGAAGACCTATTTGTTATAGGTTTTGTGTGTGATGTTTCACGTGTGTTCATTTGTATGTATTCACCTATGTGAACACTTGGACATGCCTGAGATTGATGCTTCTTTAATTTCTTCTCCATCTTATATCGTGATTCTGGGTCTCTCGTTGAATTGGGACTTTTTTTGGTTAAACTAAATGTCCAGTGAGGTGTGAAGATCATCCTGTCACTCACCCCTATTCCCGCACATGCTGAGATTACTGACATTCACCATCATGCATCCGAACCCCAGTTCACTTCCTTGCACTGTAAAATAGTTCACCCACTGACCTGATCCATTGTGCGTGCTGTATTTAAACATAAACATCAATAGAATTGCTTCCTTTTTCATCATGTTAGGATAATTTCCATTAGTTTTATTTTAGTACTTTTTTTTTATTTGGTTACCAATTACTATGCATCTAAATTCAATGTACTCATTTTAAAATAGGTAACATTAGATGAAAACAATAATAAATATAATATAAAATTTGTATCATCATGGATTTTAAGCTTATATTTATTTTCATTTACAATTTGTTCGTAAAACACAGCAATTTGACAAAATAAGTTTATTTTGTAATCTTCTAAATGCTCACAGTACTAACATTTGTTGTAAATAGGCGGAGAGGTGTGTGTTGTGTTCCCCAGCCGCCAGCGCCAAACTGTTGTAATTAGCGGAGCGGTGTGCGGGTTGTATGTTCCCAGCACCCAGCCGCTGGCCCGCTCAGCGGCTGACTGTCTGCACCCGAAATAACCACATGACAAACTGGATTCATTTAAACTCTGCCCGGCTTATTATCACTAGCCTTTCCTTGGCTAGCTCTCATAATTAAACTAACCCATTATAAAAGTCTGTAAGTCACCACGTGGTGACTTACCGGAAGGGTCTAACCTGCATCCATTTGCGATGGTGTCTTGGGGCTTCTGCCCTTCCTTCTTCTCCTCCCAGAACTTCCGTTCTGTCTACTCCGCCCACCTAAGGGTTGGCCTAACTATAATCCAGGCAGCCCTTTATTTAACCAATCAAAACACAGAAATACAGGTGGACCCTCCCACAAACATTTAAACGTAGGCCATATTCTTATTCATTGTATAACAAAAGAAGAGCTATTAGTCAAAGAGTTTATTACATATTTCCAAAATTCAGACTTGTGGATCTAGACATGTATGACTAGTATATAATTTATTTTGCCATTTTTTTTCCTGAGGAGGTAAAGTTCTATAATTTATACCAAAGGGGATTAAATGCCTTTCAACTCATAAAACAGCACTTTTGATTATAGAGATTTTTATGTTTTGATTCTATGATCAGTTGGATCTTCAATGCTGAAATATGTTATGTTCAAGTTCTAAGTCTATGGAGACTAAAATGTAATGACTTCAATTCAGGTTTTAAAAATGATAAAAATAAAAAGATAAAAGCAAGTGATGTCAACTCTGTGGAGAAAGTGTGTGCTTGCAGAGAATTTATGGTGTACATTGCCGGTGTGAGATATGCGATCCCACCGTTCAGACCAGGCTGTGGCTGCAGCAGGGATGATTCAGATGAGTGTTGATCTTGTGAACCAGAGAAGCATGAAGCCCCTTTCCTGATACAAATATTACTTCCATTTGTGAGAAACTTCAGTAAATAACAGTACTGTTAAAATCTTTATTGCGTGCCTCGTCATCTCTTTTATTCTAGCCCTTAGAAAAAAATGCAAAAATAAAAAGTCCCTGTCATAAAATTTTTCCTAAGAAAATTTCTTAAGAAGTTATGACCTCTTTTTCAGTCACTGAAACAGACCGAGACAGAAACACCATTCATCATAGCCAAAGTTACAAGATTGTCAAGCTGACCGACTGAAGTGTCTATTCATGCCTGATCTCAGACTTACCTACTTTAAAATACAAGTGCAAAGACAACTACCCAAGGAACCAGGTAGGATCACTTAATGTTATTTACGTGAGAATTAAATGAGTGAATTTATTAGTGTCTCAGAGACTTGGCACAATATAAAAAGTCAAATAAACTGTTATGAAGAAAGGATTCCTTTTCTGGTGAAATAAGGTGCTGGCCTAGGTACCCAGACATGAGACTGTTTCGGTTTTATATTTCAGGCTGTTTTTGGATTAAATCCTGGGGACCAGCTGTCTGTGAAGCTGGAAAGACATTCACAAGTGAGTACTGGGGCCAGCAGGAGGTCCACTTTATCCAGCCATTCATCTGTCCAAAGAGGGCTCAGTGCACAGTCTAACAGAGTAGCTTACAGAGAGAAACCCTTGATCTAACCTCATTAGATCTCAGAAGCAAATTATTGCTGCCATTGCTACTCCGAAATACAAATGATTTGGACTTTCATTTGGTTTCCAGGTTCTAATTGTCAGTGTCTCAGTGATAATCTCTTAAGATCATAATTTCTGATGACCTACTGCCTCCAAACATGCAA
Source organism: Dicrostonyx torquatus (assembly GCA_028555095.1). Classification (NCBI taxonomy): domain Eukaryota; kingdom Metazoa; phylum Chordata; class Mammalia; order Rodentia; family Cricetidae; genus Dicrostonyx; species Dicrostonyx torquatus. The sequence goes on from JAQHUG010000308.1 coordinate 389,469, forward strand.
AAAATACCACAGCCTAATGTGCTATTAATAATTCATATCTTTGGCCTCCTTCCATTCTGTTATCTTCTCAAGTAAGGTGTTTCAGTTGGGTTGTTTTATGAATTTACCTGCCCTCAAGGGAAGAAATAACAAATATAAGAGTGTATACATATATTACAATTTTTGCACACACACATTCACAATAAAGCTAGGGTAAATACAAGTCTTCTGAACTTTGTAGCACTTGTCAAAGAAGGCTGTAAGAGCTTCTCAGAAAAGTTTGTCTCTTCTAGTTTATATGTCTTTTACAATTTATTCCACAATATTACCCAATATCTATTATTGAAGCAACAATTAATTCTTAATTTATTGTCACTAGTAGAGAATGAACATTTATTTTCAAAATCACATTTCTTTTTTTCCAACATTTTTTATTCCAACATTTTTATTGATTATTTGGGAATTTCACATAATTCACCCCAATCACACTCACTTCCCAGGTCTACCCCTGCTTATGACCCTACCCCAAAAAAGAAGAAAGAAAACAAGATGAATAAACTAACAAACAAAAACCCACAAGTCCAATTTGTATTGCACATATACTTCCTGAAGTATGGCCAGTGTCCAAACTCTTAATGAAAACTGAGTCCATCCCTACCATCACCCCCACAGAAGGCATCAGTTTTGGAGAGCTACACTTCAGCATCCTTAACTCAATTTTGTAAAGAGTTCTTTTGGATGACTTCTTGTTGTGACTGTTACTTCTTTTTTGGTGGGGGGAGGTCAGGCATTGTCACAGAAGCCTTCTATGACACTCTTCCCCATCTGTGATTCTGAAGTCATCAATACCACAGCAAAAGTAGCTTCCTAGCCCCTTATAGACAGCAGGAGCATGGATAATGGACCTCCATGTATTTTCTGGGAATATCATGGAACAAAGACACCTACAAGGCCTCCAGCAGCAGCAGATAGCATGGACCTCAGCATGTTCTCTTGATGGTAGTACAGACTGTGGATATCAACACTGTCTATGCTCCGGCATGATCATAGTTCTCAACATGGCCATTGGCAGCATCAAGGACCACAGAAATTGACATGGGTTCAGTGGCAGCCTGACCACATGCATTCACCTAGCTTTCAGTAGTAATATACACCACACACATCAACAAGGTTTCTGGCAACAACCTGGACCATGGATGCTAACTTGGCCTTCTGTGGGTACCACAAACAATGAACATCCACCTGGCCTCTGGTGGGAGCACAGGCCAGAGACAATGACATAGCCTACAGTGGCAGCTGAGACCTCGGACAACCACATGAATTTTGGGCTTCAACATGGCATAGGGAACAGAACAGACAACAAAAGTATTTTGAGGACATCCAATTTAGAAAACCAACTATTCTTTATGTCAGACATCCTTCCATTGCTCTGACTCAGTGTGATTGTGCAGTTAGCCAGTATTTTCAGGAACTTAGTCTGCACAAGTTCCAGGTACTCTACTCTGGCCTGCGGACCCTATATGTGTTCCTCCCTGCATCACAGCCTTCTCTCACACCTGCCTCTGTCACTGCTGCTGTCTCTGTTCAGCTGCTCTACCACACACAGTCCTCCATTCTTCCCACATCCCCATCGCATATTCATTTGTTGTCATGGTTTTTTAAAACTCAGTATGTAACACAACATAATGTTTTGTTGTTGTTGTTTATTTTGCCCAAACAGCTTTACATGCAAATATTCAATGCAACTACTCATTGGTCTGGTTCAAGATTTCTGATTTCGGACACACCATAAAAAATGGTGATGGTGAATTCATCTTGAATATCCTGCTATTGCCTAGTGTCAGGGTAATCTTGAAGCTAGGCAGAGTATCTGGAGACCGTTTCTATGTGAGTTCCAGGCTATTACATATCTCACTAGTATCCAGTGAACCTAGGACCAGCCCTATTCAGTAATGACATCTGGTTCTGCAGGAGTGCTTCCCCACATGCTCCAGCAGCTTACAGATGGAGTAGATGTTTGGTACAATGGACTCAAAGTGCTGGATCTGGGCCTGGATGTCAGCAGTGTTGTCATCCTGGACCATTCCTGCACCTAAGCAGATCTTTTTCTGCCCTGGAACTAGATATTTACACTAATCCAAGAGTTTGGAATAAAGTTGTGAATTTCAATTGGAATTATCTCTATGAACTCAGGTGTTCATATATAGAGATGTATATGTTGCAAAGTGAGAGATACATAGATCTTTCAAAAAGCATAATAACAATATAGTATATACTTGGCAGATCACATGCATTGATTTATGTTCTAACCTCTCTTTTCTTATATATCTGAATATTTGACACTCCATATCATATCTATACGAAAATTCTAGCTTCCTTCCCATGGCAAAAATAGCCACAAGAAAGAGAAATATAGCAGTCAGAAGTTGGTTTATACGTCTAAATTCCTATGTATGTATATATTTTTTACTATACTTTATAAGTATCTTTACCTTAAAAAAAAAAAGCTTACCACTAAGAGGTTCCTACTTGGAGGCAAAAAAAAAAATAAAAGAAAGAAAGAAAAAATAGAGTAGCATTGGAATAATTAGTGGCAAGATCTATTTATATAAATATAAATGTCTCTAAATAAAGACCTGCTTCTGGAATCCTTTGATGTTGCAAAAAACCAAATAAGCTTAGAACATTTAATTACTGCCTTTTCTTGCTGCTGTGGCAACTGTCTGATATTAAGCATCTGTCTCAACCTTCTCCTAGGGAGGGGAGCAGAGAACAATGTATAACTCAATAAAATTAATAAAAAGTATTTAAAAAAATAAAAAGCATCTAAAATAAAGGTTTCTTTTTTCTCAGGATTTGAGAAGGTGTTGTCCTTCGTGGTGTAAGAGTGTGGCGGTAGGATGGTTGCACTGTGAAGGCGCTGTTGTATCAGAGCTGAGAAAAGTAACAGAGAAAGATCAATCCTGGTGGTTTGTTTAGTTACTACTCTATTTTTCCCCTTTTTTTCTTTATTGTTAAAAGAAAAATTTACACTTCCTCTCCTTGTCCCAGGCCCTCCCGCTCCCCCACTGCCCCTTGTCCCTCCCCCTGTTTCCTTAAGAGGGCACAGGGTACCCTGCCCTGTGGGAAGCCCAAGACCCTCCCGCCTCCATTCTGGCCTAAGAAGGTTTGCATCCATATAGACTAGGTTCCCAAAAAGCCAATACATGCAGAAGAGATAGGTCCCAGTGCCACTATCATTGGCTTCTCAGTCAGCCCCCATTGGCAGCCACATTCAGAGAGTCCGGTTTGTTCATATGCTCATTCAGTCCTGGTCCAGCTGGATTTGATGAGCTCCCAATAGATCAGGCATACTGTCTCAGTTGGTGTGTCAGTCCCTCGTGGTTCTGACTTCCTTGCTCATCTCCCACCTTCTGCTCTTCGACTGCACCTTGGGAGCTCAGTCCCTTGCTCTGATGTGAATGTGAGACATTAAGCTTATAGCTCACAAGCCTAGAGAAACCAAATAGCAAGGTGAACCCAAAGAAAAACATATAGATCCTCCTGGAAATCGGAAGCACACAAGGCAAAAGTTGGAAGCACGGGAGTGGGGATGGGGGTGGAGGTAGGGGTGGGGGTGGGGGTGGGCAAAAGGAAGTGGGAGAGAGAGAAGGGAGAAGGGAAGAACTGGGGAGAGCTTGGGGGAGTGGGAGGGTGGAGATGGAGGAAGAGTGGATATTGGAGAAGGGAATAAGATACCTACATTAAGGGAGTCATTTTAGGATTGGCAAGAGACTTGGCTCTAGAGGGGATCCCAGGTGTCCACAGGGATGTCCCCAGCTAGGTACTTGGGCAGCAGAGGAGAGGGTGGCTGAACTAGCCTTGTCCCATACTTACATGATGAATATCTTGAGTATCACCATAGAAATTTTGCCCGATGGATGGAGATAGGGTTAATTACTACTCTTTGTTCAGACTATGATGGTGCTGCCCACATTAGGATAAGTCTTTCCTTCTCAGCTAAACCTTTCAGGAAATATTGGCAGACATATCCAGAGGCATATTTCAGTAATGGTTCTTGATGCAGTCAGGTTGACAATAAATATTTACCACCCGATATCTTGTTCCATAAATACTTGCAGTCTTCCAAAAATAATAAGGTCATGTTAAAAAATAAAATCATAGATTTCAAGAGATTGATGCATGCCAGTGGATACTGCAGTAGAATAGCTAATTCATTAAAATGGCTACATTTGATATTTCAGAACACAACCAATTCAGTTTAAAATTCAGTTATCTAATTCTACCTCTCAAATAAGTATGATATTCACATCCTCAAGTGTAGGTTATACCTGCTTGAACAAACCTGTTGATTCATTGGACCTAAGGTTAAATAGTTTAGAATATATAAATATATTTTATATAATATATATTATATATAGATATATATGTTTAAGAATGAATATATATATATGCAATAAAAATCAAGGTTAGTTCTAATGGAATAGACCAGGCAGATTCAATGAGAGTGTGAGAAAATAAGAGTGAATAGGCAATCTAAATGCCTGAACCATAGATAGAGTACAAATTCATTTAATCTAACTCATTAACCTCTCTCATTTTCTACTGAAATCTCCTATAATGGAAACAACTTTCACCAAGTAATAAATTTACATTTGTTCCTTCATGTAGAAATTGACTCAGAATCTCAAGCTTTTAATGATGGTCAATGTACATCTTCAGCTTCTTTTTTCTTTGTAATAATTTTTATAATTCTTTGAGAATTTTTTTTACACGTACTGTAATTATATTCACTCCTCTTCTTCCACCTTCTAGATCTAAAACCACTTTTTTTTTTGGTCCAGCCAAATGTGTGTTCTCTTAAAGAAAACAAATAAACAAAAAATGAAATCTCTTAAGCCCGATGTGTGTTGTCTGTACTTATACACTCTTCACTTGGGGGTCATCCAATGGGGTCTGGCTTCTCTACCAGCGGCCATACTCTGAAAAGAAATGAAGTCTGTTCTGTTTTGGGTCCGATTCTGCGCTCACCTCTCATCCATCACTGAAGGACTTTATCCTTCTTTAGGTTATGCAGGTTATGCACGTATTGTCACAACAGGTGTGAGTTAGTATATTCAACTGCTGCGATGTGTCTGGAAAATGTTGTTTCCTTGTTGCCATCAATCACACCTTTTCTTAGTGATTTTGGAGTGTTAGATGGAATTTTGGTATAACAATCTCATTTAGGACTGAGCAATTCCCAACCTCTGATTCGCTGCACCTGACCCAGGTATGGGTCTCCATACCCATAAAATGTATATAAATATGTGTACGGACATAGTTGGGAGATGCATGACACTATGAACATGGGGATGTATTTAAATGCTATGTTTATTTTCAGAATCATAGCAGGGGTTATCCCTAGAGCCTATGTCCTGTTTAGTCATAGCTTCTTGACCTTGATAACTCCCAGGTACTCCACTTCATAGGGTAGGCCTGAAGTCAAAGCATAAATTTGTTGATCACTCCCATGGCATCTATGCCACTATTGGTTGCAACAGTTGGTATCCCCTGATAGGTTATTATTATTGTAGCTCAGAGTTCACAAGTAAGTCAAATGCATGATTACTTATTTTGTTTAGTAAGTCTGCACAGCAGCTTCCAGCACTATGAAAGTTAAACTGTAGGCCAGAAGCTTCCAATTTAGCAGCAACTTTATTTCTCCACGATCAGTCTTATAATATCTTCAGCAGTAGGACCATATTGTTAGTTTTTGGATATAAACAAAAACAAAGGCAATATATGTAAATTTTGGGTCAAAGGGACCCTATTCAACAATAACTGAAAGAGAGGTAATTAGTGAACAATTGTTAGCAAGTTTCTCCAGTAGGGACATTTTCAGAGAATTATTGGCTAACCACATTTGAACTCTTTTATATATGCTCACACACATACACACATATGTATATATATTTAAAACATTTCTATAATAGAAGATTTTATTGTGATTTTTTTGAACACTTTCTCGCATCATGGGTTGGAGAATTTAGAACAAAATGACAAATTTTATTCCCCATATTGGGAATGCCAAATGGAACATATGAATACAATTCTAAAAGTATCATCTTTAAATATGTATATCCATTTCTCTCCTTTTCTTCTTGGGTAAGGAAACATATGAAAATATGTTTACCGGTCAGAAGAATGCCTCAGTAGAAATTTGTTAGTTTATATTTTTAATTGAAATCTTGCAAAACTATCTTGAATAGTGAAGAAAGAAATGAATCTTATTAGGTAAGTATTTAGAGATTATATAAGTAAGAAGGAGACAAGATTTGAAATGCATCAGAACAGAGGGTAAATTTATGTGAATTTCTAGGGATCATAGGAGATGTACAAGCATGAACACCGTATGCTGCAGTGAACAGATACCAACTTTTTCCTTGGTTCTGATTATATATTTAAAATCCCAATTCCAAGAATTAATCTTTTCATAGATAGAGTGTGCGTTCCCAAGGACCAAAGTGCTATTTTAATTTAAAGAACCAGAATAGTCGAGAAAACTCAAAGTCTGTTGTTGAAATGTTGAAAACACTATAATATCTCTATAATTCCTCCTCCTTTCTCCTCTTCCTTTTCTCTACCACTTCATTTTTATGAATGGGAATTCTTTTAATAATTGAAGGATGATAAGAAAGCAAAAAGAAAATACTGAAAAATCGGATATGTTTGACGAAAATTCTATCATTTGGTATAAAGGATTTTTTCCCTAGTGTTTCCAAATATGATTTATGTGCAGCACACTTTGATGAGGAACTTCCTCATGTTGCTAATATGTGTGCTCGTGGGCATTTACAGGATTTCATTTTGTTCAGCTACGCATAATGGCACAAGCTTTAATCCCACCACATGAGAGACAGAGGAAGATATGTGAACTTTAGAGCACTCTGGTCTCAAAAGAGAGTGCCAAGAAAACCAGGGATGTGCACAGAAAAATGCTGTCAAAAAAAAAAACACCTCACATTATTCTTAGACAATCATAGGCATAAACTTTCACTTTACAGAAGATTTATATGAAAAGCACACAATACATGATGTGTAAATTACATATGTTTTACAAATGTTTATGAGTTCCCCTTTTTATTCACTAATTAACACCTAGGGAGCCATGATAAATCGTTTATTTATCTTAATGAATGATTTTGAACTCATGTAAGTCAGTCATCCAAGGGGCATTTTTATAACCCTCAGCTCTAGGAATGTTTAAACTCTGATTTGTACATAGCATATATGAAATTCTAAAAGATTTTACATTAAATTTGCTTTACATGTTTAAATAATAATAATATTCATGGAAAGCCTACAGTTTCCTCCACCTAGACGTACTAAGTATAAAAACTGTTGTTATTGTCTAAGGTCCACTAATGAGTGACTACATACCAAACTCCTCCTTTAGGGTTTGGGATATCTCGCTAAGGATGGAGTTTTCTATTTCCATCCATTTGCATGCAAAATTCAAGATGTCATTATTTTTTTC
>JAQHUG010000308.1:398842-420379 GCA_028555095.1 Dicrostonyx torquatus
GGGAACAAGGGGAGTAAATGTAAATTTTTCTTTTAACAATAAAAATTTTAAAAAAAAGGAAGCAGGGGGAGGGCAGTGGGGTAGTGGGGGAGCGGGAGGGCAGGGAACAAGGGGAGTAAATGTAAATTTTTCTTTTAACAATAAAAATTAAAAAAAATAACAGAGATAGGAGCTACATAAAACAGATGGAACCAGAAAGGCAGAAAAAAGATTTCCAAGTATGATATGTGGGACCAGGCAGAGAGTTCATGTCAGAGCTATGTTTTAGCAGGTCTAGTGTAATGAGTTCATAAATCATATTAAAAAAGTACCTCATATTCTCTTTATAGGACCATTTATACATGCTTTCTGTGGTCATAAATTTTCTTTTCTTATAATTACATGTCTTTACTGATGAACATCATAAAATATTGCAACACTCATGAATAAAATTCTGAGTCATCATTATAGAGTTATTTTTGTATCTCAAGTAACTATGGAGTTAGGGAAAACATGCATCTTTCCCTCTGAAAAGGAGTGATCAACCTTTTTTTTTTGACAAATGGTAAGTGGCTATGTGTCTGAAATAAAAGGAAAGAAATGATTGCTAGAGGGATCCTGGGCTTATGCCTGAGAGCAGACTGAAACCCAAGCATAGATCTTTGACACACTGCTGCCTTCTGAATATACTGATGACCAGGAAAGTAATTTCATTGGGGTGTTCAGATGACAAAAGAATTTTGTCATTTTGAAATAAAAAAAAAACTGGGTTCTTCTAGTGTTCAGGGATTCTCTTGTAATCTGGCAAAGTTCTTCTTGGAGATATATATATTCATTTTCTTTTATGTGTTTCTGTTTCTCTTAGTAGATAGCAGGTTTATATTATCAGAATAGACATTCTACTCACATATTGATCTTACCTCCATAGTATTATTTCCATATATTGTCTGAACCCTGAAAACCTTAGCCCATAGAATCTCCTCTTTGGAAATATGCACAAGAGGTAGGAGGAAAGATGAAGGAGAAGAGCAGAAGATGGTGCTTGGGTGATCTGGTTCCTACTAAATACAAGGATGATCAAAAAGGAAGGATTGAGAATCCAGATATAGATGCTAACAAGCAGTTAAATCCTGTTTAAAACCCACGTCGCTGCTTTTGTGGCTTATAAAGACATAGTTAGAGCTAAGAAATAATTATACTGTGAGTTCGAGGCCAGCCTGGTGTACGTGAGCTAGTTCCAGAACAGGCTCCAATGCTACAGAGAAATCATGTCTCAGAAAAATAAAAATAAAATAAAAGAACTTACTTTTAAGTATGGTAAGATTTAGGACAGTGCCACTGGTATTTTATATTGAGTACATACAATGAGGACATCTGAAATATAAATATAAATAATTACCCTCTTATTGACTTATAGTCGGTGACATAGATTATGATATTTATGACCCTGGAAAGTTACTATAAAGTAAAGGCCATGATTGCATGACTCTTTTAACCAGAGAGTAAGCAAGGGTCTATGTTGTGTAATGAAAAAAAAATGCCTAACTAAAGACAACAGATGAATGAAAATAAAATGCATACTGTTCATATTATTTAAATCAAGATATTGTCCCCAATTTCAAACTTATATTCTTTGGACTAGCCCAGTATAGCATTCATCTTCAAAGTTTCCAATAATGTGCTAATGAGAAACATCCTATCATCACTAACTAATCAAAGAAGACATTTCCTTTAAGACCAGATTGAATCATATTAATAATGAAGTGGAAATAGGAAAGTTTGGTGCAAGAGCTTAAGTATCATGTGTCTGGAGTTTGCACTCACAATAATGACTTACAAGAATAGAAAGTATAAAAAGGCCCTGCAATGCAGAGAAATGGTTAAGAAGGTATAGTAGAAGCCTGCTTGTTTGTCCCTGCTTCACAGACTCTAAATAACCACACATAAACTATATTAATTAAGTCACTGCTTGGCCTATTCACACTAACTTCTTATTGGCTAGCTCTTACATCTTAATTTAACACAATTCTATTAATCATTGGCTGTGGCTTACTGGCAAAGTTCCAGCTCATCAGTCCCTGGCAGTGACTACATGGCATCTCTGGACTCCACCTTCTTTTTCCCAGCATTCAGTTTAGTTTTTTCCACCTGGCTCTACTATGCCCTATTACAGACCAATGCAGATTCTTTATTCATTAATCAATAAAAACAACACATATACAGTAAATCTTCCTACATCCACAAGGCACAGTCTATAGGATAAAACTTTATAGAATGCATAATATCTACTAGTCATAAAATAAAGAAATCAGAGAGCTGGAAATCCCTTTATTTAATAAAATTGTATTTATAGTGTCCCCTAGAGCTAAATATAATCATATGACACTTATATAAGGAGCTGATAAATGGCTCAGTGGCTAAAGTGGCTGATTTACAAGTATGAGTAGCTCAAATTAGCAGTATCAACCTACAAAGTTTAATGTATATGTCCATATTTATCTTCATAGAGTGGAGATTAGCAGGAAGGGTACAAACAGAGGAGAATAATAGGGTGTTTCCTGACCAACAGTCTAGTTGAATTAGAACCAATTTCCATATTCAGAAAGAGAACCCTCTTCAAACAAATAATGTGGTAAGTAATAGTGAAGAAAACCTGATGTCTGCCTTCAGGTTTCAGACACCAAAGAGAAAAATAGATAAATCAAGGAAGGAAGGAAGAAAATAAGGAATAAAGGAAAGGAGGTAAATGGTTTTTAGCCATCTGCATCAAATCTTTGAAGTAAATTCTATTCAAATTCTTTGGCTATTTTAATTTTCCTTCTTTTCTTTAAAAAAGTTTTGACAGATGATAACTATAGAAATTAATGCAATACTGACAAACCAGCCTGCCTCCATAATATGCTCAAAAGCCAACTTTTAGTACAAACACACTAGAGTCATTCCTGTTTACGATTTAATTTATTTCTCAAGGATTGGGATATATCCCACCTGTAACCTTACCTACAAACAGTTCTGTGCTTGCTGGTCCAGGAAATTACAATCAAGCCTTTGTTTCAACAAGTTATTATGACCGAATTGTTATGGCTGTGTTGTTATGACCACGATGTTATAACTACCTTGTTTTGACCACACTTTCACGATACCATATTACGACCACCTTGCAGTCGTATCTTTATTTCAGGAAGTTGTTATGACCAGCTTATTATGCTTATCTTCTCTTTCTATAACCCTGCCTATTTGCCTACCAAATCACTTTTGGAAAACCCCTAATCCTGAACTATAAAATCTCTAATAGTCCTCATGGACAGTACTGATCTCTTGAACCACGTCTTGGGAAGAGACAGACCTTGTACATGAATAGAACAGTTTGTTTTAATTAATTTGGCCATGATTTGGGTCAGTAATCTTGCTCCTAGTATCTATGGGATTAGCAATGCGATATATTGCCTTCTATATCTATGTATACATTATGCTATGTTTAAGTTGGCATAGATGGTGCATTTTTGCCTTAAATATTAACTATTTTTGTGGAAACATTTATCATCGTTTGCTTCCATCTAGGCTGTTGCTGTTACAAACCTCTTATTCAGTGAAAAATAAAATCAGTCCTTTGTTTTCTATCTAATTTCAGAATTTTATGCCCTGGCCCACATCCTCCGCTGCCTACCCACCTTATGGAATCTAGTTACATTTTTCAATTCTTTATATCTGTAATGTTAACTTTTAGGTTTTACATAAAGTTGAGATTATATAGTGTTTTTCTTTTGGTGTCTTATTTATTTTTTTATTGTATCTTCAAGGTCCAGTAGGAATTCAGCATGTGGTGGAATGTGACCATAGTAACAGGACTTGATCATGTTGGCAACAAATCAGACACACAATGGCAGCAAAATAAGCTTGCTGCTAAGAAATGAAGCCATTCACCTGCATTCAAGTGAGTTTATAAAATTCTTAAGAATTTACAGTGCAAAAAGTATAATCCCATCAATAAATGACGTTTGGTCACTGGTTAATCTAGTACAAAAGAGTGAAATTAGATTTTCATTTCATATCATCTATAAACATTAACTGAACCTAATATAAGAACTGGCATTTTTTAACTACGAGAAGAGAATATAGCAAAAGGCTTCATAAGACGACATGCATGGTTGTGTCCTATGCTTCATCTCAGAAGCATAGGAACAATATTGAAAAAAATGAATTCCATCAAAATAAAAATGTTTTGAAAAGCATGTGTGCTGGAGGAGATGCTTGTCCCAGCTGGCCAGAACCAAAATAACCACACAGAAAACTGTATTAATTAAATTACTGCTTGGCCCATTAGCTCTAACTTCTTATTGGCAAATTCTTACATATTAATTTAACCCATCTCCATTAATCTGTGTATCACCACTAGGTCATGGCCTAGCAGCAAAGTTTCAGTACATCTGTCTACAGCGGCAGCTCCATGGTGTTTATGTCTCTGCCTTCCTTTTCCCAGCATTCAGTCCATTTTTTCCCGGCCTACCTAAGCTCTGCCCTACCACTAGGGCAAGGCAATTTCTTATTAATTAACCACTAAAAGCAACACACAGACAGAAGGACCTTCCACACCACATGTATTTTATTTAGGTTTCTATTGCTGTGATAAAATATTGTCCAAAACCAATTTAGGGAGGTAAGGATTATTTTGGCTTTAATATCCAGAGTCAGGAACGCAGGACAGGCACTCAGGACAAGAACAGGGAAGCAGGAACTAAAGAGACTGAAAAGGATATCTGCTTTCTAGCTTGCTCTGCCTGCTTTATTATGCCCCTTAGACCACCTGCCCAAGGGTGGCACCGCCCACATGGATTAAACTCTCCATCATCTATCATTAATCAAGAAAGTATCCTATAATCTGATGTAAATCAACCTGATACAAGTATTTTATCAATTGAGGTACATTTTTCCAAGTAGCATAGCTTTTGTTTAGTGATATAACTAACTAGTACAAAAGGACAATCAGGAAAAGAAATAAGAAACTTAAATATAGCTTGATGATGATGATGATATTAAACTACTGAAAAGTGAATGCTATATACGCTCATTACCATAGCATTAATGGATTCATTTATGTAGTGTTTCAAGATTAAATAACACTTGTCACCTAAATTGTATGGAACTAACCACTGAATTTAGAGAGACAGAAAGATGAAAATACACAAGACAGAAGGGTGGTTATATAACCATATAAGCTACCCTATATAACTGTACTTCTTTTCTTCCATACATAAAAATTATAGTAAAAAGTATCCTTAACTTAAAAATATATTATTTTTATTTACATCATAAAATTAAGACTCTACAAATGAAAACAGAGATTATCTTTAAGATTTCATTAAACCCAATAAAAACTGAGGCATGAAAAACTTTTATCTTGAAGAAATTCCAAACATGAAATAACATGTGTCTGATTCTCCATGATGTCACTAGATAAATACACAACTTTCAATAGATTTAGATACAGGAATCTAAAGATATATGCTCAGAAAGATAAAAAAAATAATGTCAATTATTTAGACCAATTTATAATTGCAATAATATAAGTATGTTCTAAATAAGTATTCATTAGAATGAGAAAAGTATGAGGGAAAAGTTTTGCAGAAAAGGACCACTACAAATAATTTATAGATAAAATAGGAATGCGTGTAAGAAATAATGGGTTAGAAATAAAATATGGGTTATGCAGAACTCTTAGCCTGAGGTCTTGCATTGAAATTGTACTAAAGAAGGCCACCTATTTGGTATGTTTTATTCACATGTCTACTTCTGATGATAGATTGACTCCAAAATTTTTTTATAATACCAGTTCTGAAGATTTCTATTGTAGTAGCCTCAAAATATTCATGACTTTTAAATTGTTCCCTCAGTTGCCAAGTGTACTCCAGGAGTAATTTGCTAAAGATTCCTGTTTGCTCTCATTGTTAAGAGTACCTGTAAGATATTTCCCAATAAGTGTCAAAAACATGAATTCTCTGTTATCTTACTCACAGAGTAAATTATTTTAAGATAATTCACTTACTACTTAGAAATGTCTTTATAAATACTGGAAGAGGATCATGCTACCTTGTATATGATAATGTATAGTGCAGGAGTTCTCTGCAATATAAGTCATGTTTTTCACAGCAGGGATGAGTATGGAATTCTAGTATGAGATTCTTTCAGATTCCATTTTAAGAGAAGCCCCAGATGTCTTCCAAGATCAGCATGGTAGTAATAAACAAATTGATGCATCTTTGAAAAAAAAACAAAACATGATATCAGTCATTTTGAGTCATTTATGTAAGTGTCCAATTTTTGGAAATCTTTGTGTCTTTTTACTTCTATTTAATGTTTGATTTTCTGAAATTCAACCTCAAATTAAAAGGCTGCCACCTAACTTGTTGCATATCTGATGGTAAACTTGAACTCCTACTCTTTAATATCTACCTCTCTTGTGATGGGATTATAGGCACACTTCACCGCACCTGGAATACACCTCTACTTATTGTCCAGTTTCTTGTGACTCTGATAGTTAATTTCCATAACAATTATATCATATTTTTCCACAGCTTAGTATCTGAGGCAAGTCTGCATTATTCATTGACTACCTTCTGGTATTATGTCAGTGGATATACGTAAGTCTTTTGAAAGAAGCAAGCATCTTTTTGATGACTTAAAAGGACCACTGAGAAGACATTAGGAATTTGGAAAGGTAAAAAGAAGAAATAAGTTAATATTGCTTCACAAAGTAAAAAAGAAGGATAAATAGTAATAACATACAAATGTAGAAAGACAACTGGGAACAAGACAACAAGAAGGGGACAGACTTATAAGTGAAAATGATAGAGGTTTTGTTGAACATGTTTATCAGAAGTTTTGTTAAGCTTGGAAAAAGGATGTTTCTGATAATTCAGTAGCTCCTGATAAGAGATCTCTGCATACTAACAAATTCTCACTAATGGGGCACTGGGAGATGTTTTTTGCAATTGTTGTTTAAGGAATCTCTCAAAATATATTGAATCTCCTAGAAATATAAGAGTGGCTACACACATTAAGTCTTATCACCTAGGCAGCTAAACATGACCTGAACAAACTATAGAGCAATAAATATGAAAACATCGAAGTAGAAAAGCTGAAAAATCGTCAGATCTAGGTAAACAACTACAGGCATCTAAGAAATACTGAGAGTGGGGAAAATAGTATTCCCTAGGGAAGAGCACATCAGTTCATTATCCTGTACCAAAAGGTCATCTCTGAAATCAGATACACACAAGTAACTTTTTCCTAACGTGTGGAATATGCCTAAGATACCTTCTGATTCTGAGATGATAAAGAGCTAAATGTGCAATAGCTAGGCAGAAGAGAATAGGCAGTACTTCTGCAGAGAGAGAACTCTGGGAAAAAGAGAGTTGGAGAGGTGCCATCAGACGTGGAACAAGATATAGTGTGTACCAAGGAGAGGTAACTGAAAAACAGGCAGAACATAGATCTTTTAAAAATGTGTTAATTAATTCATAAAAGCTAGTTGGAAACAAGCCTAAGCTGAAGGTCAGGCTTTCAAAATTAATATTAAGTCTCCATGTCATTATCTGTGGGCTGGAAATCCAAAGAATGTCAGAAAAAAAAGCTTGCCATACTAACCCTATAATATGTATAAACTATAAATAGAAATACAATTAAAAAGTTTTTAAAAAATGGTTTAAATATAGGCCATGAATTTGAAAGACAGAAGGGAAAGTGTTTTAGGGAGGCAAAGGAGGAAAGAAAATGATGTAATATTTTAATTTCAATAAATAAAATAATTTGAAAAACAGTTAAAGTTGCTGCTTGGTATCCTTAGTTTTCTATACTTTTAGAGATTTTTTTTATAGATCCCACAGAGAATTAACAGATGTTGTTTGAAGCACTGATTTGAGTGCCTTCTGTCTTAGGCTCTGTTTGTATGTGCCTTTCTAGCTGACTCCTCTTATCTGAACAAAGACACAAAAACCTGTACGTTGTTAGAAAACTCAAGTGAAATTTCAATACTAAATAAGTGAATAGGAAAATAAGCAAAGCAAAAACAGAAGAGAACCATGACAGGTGGCGGGAAATGTGAATAAATCAATTTCACATTAGCTCTGAATAGGGTATAATAAGTATAATAAGGGGTTGTTTATTAAAGGAGAACTCACAGATCATAACACAGAATATGAACATCCAACATCCAGGTGTGGTGAATGGGGAAGGGGGACAAAGAGAGGGAATGCTCACACCTTTTTGGTACCCAAGATAATGTCAAAGCTGGTCCAACATCTCAAAGGCCATTGGCTCAACGAGGTTCCCCATCATCTCCAACTTTTGTCTACATAATAGGGTTCTGAACCCAATACAAAATGATATACAATAAAAACAAATATTTAGTATAAAAATCAGAACTACAACCAGCATAAACAATATTAAGCAAGAATATTGATCTAAATGCTTCAATAATCTATCCTAAAGAGTCTAAGTCTTGTATTAGAAATGACTTGGCTAAGTCATAAGAGGAAAGTAAATAGAGCTATCTAGTCCTCATCCCCATTGGAGGTCTGAGAAGGGAGATGATATTACATGGGTAGGCAGGAAGTGCACTCAAGTAGCTTCCAAAATATGTAATAAATGACAGAGACAATTTGCTACCTGGGCAATGACCCAAAGTTTCATTTGCAATGTTGGAGCCACCAACTTTGGCCTAGAGTAACTGACAGAAAAATTTTAGAGGCAGGAAAAATTTCAAAACCATCTTTCCCTCTCTTGGCAAGGTTTGGAAGTCTTTATTTTTGTATTATGTTTGTCCAGTCCAGTCACGTCCATTTTGTCAGTGGTCAAGGCATTGGCTGTTCTTTATTCAAAGGCCAATTTTGCCAAGAAGAAAACAAGCTCCTAGTGGAGTGTCATTGGTGCTCAACATTTTCTCCGGAATAGATCAGTATTGTCAGGAGCAAACATATCTCACATCAACAGATGCCATGTTCTATAGTTCCTTGAAGCAGCTGCAGATTACCTATCCATGTAGAATACACTCTTTGTGTATCTAGAGAACCTAATTAGTTTCATTATGGATAACAATTGACCTATAATACTTAATACCTGTGTAAATGAAGGACTAAGATTTTATATTAAAATATTAAACAATCTTTAAACAATTATGCAGCAATGAGGACAATGATCTCAAAATGTGAAAAATGTACAAGTATCTTGATCAGAGGTAAAAATGTATAATGTTGGTGTGGAAAGTCTTTCTGTCTATGTATTGTTTTTATTGGTTAATCAATAAAGAACTGCTAGTTGGACAGAATAGATAGGACAGAATAGAGCCAGTTGAGAAAATTAAACTGACTTTTTTTTGACTTTTTTTTTTTTGATTTTTCGAGACAGGGTTTCTCTGTAGCTTTGGAGTCTGTCCCGGAACTAGCTCTTGTAGACCAGGCTGGTCTCGAACTCACAGAGATCCGCCTGCCTCTGCCTCCCGAGTGCTGGGATTAAAGGCGTGCGCCACCACCGCCCGTCCGAGAAAATTAAACTGAATACTGGGAGAAAGAAGGTAGAGTCAGGGAGACACTATGTAGCCACCATCTGGAGATAGACATGCCAGAATCTTGTCGGTAAGCCCCAGTCATGTGGCATCACACAGATTAATAGAAATCTGTGTTAGTGTAGGACATAAGAACTAGTCAATAAAAAGCTAGAGCTAATAGGCTAAGCAGTGATTTAATTAATACCATGTCTGTGTAGTTAGTTCAAGTCTGGGAAGCTGGTAATGAACAAACAGCTTCCCCCAACATAGTGCAATATGATAAATACATCCTAAAATTATATCAGTGTGAAAAATGACTTAAAGAGAGGTAGAAATATGAAAGTATACAATCTCACAAAATAACTTTGCTTAGAAGCACAAATACTGTAAAAAGAAATAGAAGCATATTCAATATAACAAATATAATTTGAATTTGTTTACAAGAATCTCTATCAATTAAATTTTAGTGAGCTTCCTGAACCTAAAAAAATTTCCAACTCAACCTACAAACTTATACCACTTATAATTATCTCCTAATTGATGTCCCTAACCCTGAGGATAAACTTTGTTGTGGAAAGGGACATCATCTTCTAAAATTACTTCCAGCTGTTATTTGGGGTGAAGGCCTTTCTATTGAATCCTGTAAAAATAAAATTGTGGTGAGTTTCAAAATTACTGTTTGGTATAATTACAAAAGGTCTCTGAGTAGTTGATAGGGTCTTTCTGAAGTTCTTATCTGGAGTTCTAGCCAGAAGGTCGAAAGAAGTGCACTATTCCCTAATAAAGTTAGAAACATTTTGAGCAGCTGGTACCAAAAACTGCTCTTAAAGTAGACATCATATCAACAAGATGGAGTCGATGTTGTGTGGACCCATCTTCTTTCTGAAAACTTCAAACTTCACTGGAGGAAAATCTGTTGTTCATTGTGGGAAATTTAAACATTATTCATATAGGCATGTATTCAATGAATGATACAATATAGACAAAAATAGGTATGGGGAGTAGTACAATTTTTCTGAGGATCTTTCTAATTTCTGTCCAAAATCAGATGGCTCCTGAGAAGAGACAGAAACTCTGAATTATTCTTTTAACAACATACTTGGATTTAGAGGAGAGCCATTGTCTAACTCAAAAGCCAGATTTCATTTTTAAGTAGGTCTATTATTCTACTGGTTAGTATATGTAAATACATACAGACAGAGAATGAAATTTTACCCTGTAGATGACCTGTCCTCATAAGTCATATTCCTCTTTGTTCTCAGATCCTTTCTGGATAGTTATCTTTTCCTCTTTAGTCATCCAAATGTCTAGGGTAACTTGACTTTTTGAAAATGTCTATTTTTCTGCAAAGACAAGAACAGAACCCAGCCACAACCCTTATGAAGTTTTCTTACCACCTGTGTGATTGTCACCTCTGTGGACGAGCTGTCATTTCTCTTTTTCAAGAGGCTTCCCCTTTTCAAATTGAATGAAGGGGTGTGGTCCCTTGGCCTGTGACCACACCCTGCTACCACCCCCAAGGGGGCAGGGTTACCCATTATTCAGGAGATGTATAAATACTAGAAACCCAGGCAGGGGGATCTCTCTCTCTGCGTGGATCGCCGACCTGTCCGGTTTGTCTGCATCTACAGAGGAGCCTCTTTCCGGTATTGTACCCTTGCCCTTTCCCAAATAAATCTTTATACTATCTCTACAATTGAATTGTTATTAATTTTGATGGTATCTATAGCTTTTCTTCTTCTTTAGAAAAAAGAGCAAAACCCCTTCCCCAATATACCACATGGTTCCCATTTTGAGCTTAAAACATTCTTCTTGAAGTACACTGACTATTTAATTCCTAAGTTTTTTTTTCTATTATCCAATGTCTTTCTGCTGTCATTGTTCCTTACTTATTAGCATTAAGAAAACTCACGGTGAATAAAGCATCATGGAATGTATTTCTTGGGCTATTTTCCACCTTTTTCTGTTTCTTTAAAGTATCCTTTATAGTTGCATTTGAACGTATTATAACTGCCTGACATGTATGTTTGGTTGGTTTATCTGTAATATGCTTTATGTTACAATAAGAAAAAATGGTGTCATTCTCTTAGACATGTATGCTGAACGATTATCTGTCTTTATTTGTGAAGATATACCCATGATGGCCATAACTTCTAATAAATGCGTGCTTACTGAATCAGCCTTTTCTTAGCCCTATGTAGTTACCCATTGAAAATCTGAATAAATATCAATGGTGTGATGTATATATTTTAATTTTCCAAATTCTGTATGGAATACATCTATCTGCCAAATCTCATTCCTTTGAGTACCCTTTGGATTATTCCCTGCATAATGGTATTTGGTTATAGAAAAAGCAAGTAGGACATCTCTTTATAATCTCTTTAGCTTGTTGCCATGTAATAGGATATTTTCTTTAAACATTTGCTTGCTATTGACATGATGTTTTTCATGCAATTCTGAGACCTTTAGAACACTTCCAATCAATAATAAATCAATTTCTGCTAGAGCACCTGGCAAACCTATATGAGATCAGATGTGTGTTTTGTATAAGGGTCAAATGCTATTCATGTTTATATCTTGAATACGAATGAATACTTATAGCAGTTTTATTATGCAAGAAAACTTTTTCTGCATATTGCAAATAAGTAACTACATGGAGAGATTCATTAAAATCCCTTAATTCCATGAAAATAGCATATACCTCTGTCTTTTAGACAGAATTATAAGGATCTTTTCAATCTTACCTAAATGTTTTGATTGGTAACCTACCTTTCCTGATTTATTTGCTTCAGTATAAAATATACAGATTCTAGCTATTTATGCATTATGTACAATATGGGGAAGAATCAAGTAGTTCTCTTTTTAAGGTTAATACTATCACTTTTTGGATAATTGCTATTAATCTCTCATAAAAATTGGCACAAACTCTTTGCCATGCTTCATTATCTTCTCATAAATTTTTAATTTCATCAGTAGATAAAGGTACTATAGTTTCTGCTAGTTACACTTATAATTCCTGCTAGTTGACAAAGTTTGAATTTTATTTATAATTAATTCAAAGACCTTTTCCACATAAGTTTTAAACTTTTTACATGGTTTATTTTGTAAAATGACCCATTCTAAGATAATATTTTACATCTGCATTAAAAATCCCATTTAGGAAATTCTGGAAGGCAATATGTTTAGAATGCAATTAAGATTTGAATCTACCCTATCCACATATACTTCCTGTAATTGCTCTTAAACAATAGTTAATTTATTCTCAGCTTCATTTGCTAATTTCCTTGGACTTCTTAAGTTATTTTCACCATCTAAGGTTTTGTTTAATCTAAGTGTTACTGTAGCAAGAGTATGAGCTCTGTTCCCAGCACCTGAGAGGAGTGCGGGCCTTTTGCTTCCATCCCACCAAGCTCCCAACTGCTGGGATAGCTTACATTTGAAATAACCACATGGAAATTGTGTTAATTAAATTACAGCCTGGCCCATTAGTTTTAACCTCTTATACATATTAGTTTAACCCATATCTAGTAATCTTGTATCACCATGTGGTTGTGGCTTACTGGGAAGATTCTAATCAAAGTCTATCTTGGGCTGGAGAAACATGACATCTGCTACACTTCCCTTCTCCCCAGCCTTCTGTTCTGTCTACTCCGCCCACCTAAGGGCTGCCCTATCAAAAGGCCGAGGCAGTTTCTTTATTCAACCAATGAAAGCAACAGAAATTCAGAAGGACACTCCTATACCATATTACATCAGATGTTTTCCCAACATCCGGTCATAAACAGGAAATATCTCCTAACAATCTCTGAAAGTCATTACTGGTGCAGGACAATTCTGTATCCTGACAATCATGTTTTAAATAAATGCTGATTGGCCAGGCAGGAAGTATAGGTGGGAAAACCAGACAGGAAGTAGACACGAGAACAGGAGATTTGGAAAGCAGGAAGCTACCCTGGCATTCCTGTGCAGATCTCCAACAAGGCAACATGTTGCAGCCCAGCTGAGAGAAGGTACTGGCCATGTGGCTGACAATGGGTTAATATAAGTTATGGGTGCTGGTAGGAAGACTGAGCTAATGGGCCAATCAGTGTATAACCTAATGTAGACTCTCTGTGTGATTTTCTTTGGGGCTTGCCGGCTGTGGGGCACTGGGCGGGACAGAAACCCCAACAAGCCAGCCCTCGTGTTACACATTACAAGTCTGAAATTAGTCTCTCATAATTTGTGCCTTTTGTTTCTATGTAATTGAAGCCAATCATGTGGGGTGTACTTTTTGGTTGAAGCCCACATTTTCAACATTTCCCTAACAAATGGTGAGTACAAGCCATAAAATGTTATTGCTTGCTTAATTTCTTTTAGATTACTCATACCTATAGCCTGCCATTTACATTCTTTAAATACTTTAGGTTTTAGCGTATTTAGTACCAGTTGGTTTATCTGAAGAGATTACCAAATAAGCATCTAAAACTCTGGGTAAGTCATCCCAGACTCAGGAATGTACTGGGAAGGCTAAATACTGTGTTCTTGTACCTTCTCTCCTTGCTCACCAGTTTTGGTAATTTTCTCAATCATTTCAAATCTTTTCATCACAGCCTTTTGTAAAGTCTGAATCTTCTGTCCTGAGTAAAGTTCTAGTGCCCTCGTTGATTTATTTGGCTTCTGTTCCTTATTCTGCACATATGATTCCAAGGTATAAAATTTGTTCAGTAAAGATAATGTCTCAGCCTTGAACATTATTTGGATGTCATACATATTGCCTCCTGGAGAGATACCCTGTCCATTAACCTATTATAAGTTTTTAACAGATTCCAATTGTTAAAATCAATGGTATAATTTTTTCGATAATTTCTCAGCACTCTTTGACATTGATTGAATTTTATCTCTTAAATTAATGTTATCATTTTCAGTGATATTAGTTTTTTCAGCTAGCTGCACATTACTAGTCTGTTAAGACTGTTGGGACCATCTGGTGTCCTGGCCTCCAGCTGCTTTTCCCTGCTAGAGATCTTTACCTCTGATTTGAGTTACTAAAAGCTGTGTCAAAGTTGCTTACCTGCTCTGCTTCACGAGCATGTGTTGCCTTGAGGATCAGAGGATAAGGTTTTCACCTGTTGGCCAACCTGACTGTTGGATATATAAGTCTCCATAGTGCTATTGAATAAAGGGCTTCTTACCAGTGCCTAGAAGTCCAGGTCTCTGTCTCTGTCTCTATGAGTCTTTGTGTTTTCAATCTCCATCCCCTTGTCCAGTTCATGAACTGTATGGTAGTGCATAGAGCACAGGCAGCTTTGTACTCTACACAAGACTGTATCATTTCTAAAAGCATCTCATTCTTGGCTCTGTTATTATACCATTTTCTTAGGATTTAATATGAAAAACAAAGCTAATCCCCCAAATCAAATGAATAGATATCACATAAGCCTTACAGAATACCATATATAATGTAAACAAAATGATTGTTAAAATCTTGAATAGTAAGAATGTCAGTAATCATATAACTTTCAAATTTATTAACTCACTGACCTCCCTTAGGAAATTTCAGTGGATTAGTGTAGATTTAGTAATCTTTATTGGCTAACAGGTGTCATGATTGCAGCTGCTTGGTGGAGAGACATCATCAGTGTGCACTCAGTGGTGCCAGCTTATAGACAGAGAAATATGTTTTGTTTGACAAATTTAAGAGCAATTTTCAAGAGCAATTAGAGCAATTCCATACATGGATAGATGTTTTTGGTGGTCACAATCAGAAAGAAACCCAAAGCTTTCCATCAGTTGTGAGCTGCGATGTGAAAAATGGTGGGCTGCAGCAGGGAAAGTCAGGGTTCTAGACAGCACAGGGTGAACCAGGGGTGAGAAATTCCTGGGCTGGTGAGCCAGGAGGTAGCATGGAGGTTCTGGTAAGTGTGGACTTATTCCAACTTTGGGTGACAGATGAAGGGAAACACATCAGATGGAGGGTAATTCAAATAAAGTAATCTCACACTAGCTCTAAGGCTATTACAAGGGGTTCTTTATTAAAGAGAGCTAATAGATTACAATGGGAAACAGAAATCCAACATATAGGTGAGGTGAGCAGGGCAAAGAAAGAGAGGGAGTGGGAAGACAATGCTTTTTTTGTACCCAAAGCCATGCCCAACCTAATCCAGCCTCTCAAATGTCCTTGGCTGAAGGAGGTTCTCACCATAAAACAAAATGAAAAGAATAATCATCTATCTTTACTGGTGATAAACAGTAGTTATCCAAATAATAATTATGGTTTTGCCTCGTGTGATAAATAAGGAAATGTAAGATGATGCCAATATTATCCCATCAGTAACAAATAAAAAATAAAACCTTCAATAAAGGAATCTTTACTTATTATTTGTTCTTTCTATACCAAATTGGTGTGGGACCATGGTCTATATTCTGTCAATTATATTTTAAATAAATGCTGATTGGACAATAGCCAGGCAGGAAGTATAGGCAGGACAACTAGACAGGAAGTAGAGGTGGGTCAATGCAAACAGGAGAATTCTGGGAAGATGGAAGCCCATTCCTTTGCAGTCCTAACCCAACCACAGAAGATGCAAGATGTGACTGTCTCACTGGAAACGGTACTGGGCCATGTGGCTAACAAAGATAAGAATAATGGGCTAAGTTATGAGTTAATAAGAAGCCTGTGCTAATGGGCCAATTAGTTTATAACTAATGTAGGCCTCTGTGTGATTTCTTTGGGACTTAACGATTATGGGAACTGGCAGGACAGAAACCCTGACAACACCAAATATTAATGTGAAAGAGAAATTGCTTTGTGAGCCAAAGATATAGAGGATTGCCCATGTTCTATTCAATGACTACAAATACCTCTTCCCTCTGAGAGAAGCACAGGAAAAATATCCTGTAGCACAAGTGGAGACAGCCACAAGTACAACTTTGTTTCATTACAAGGCAAAAATCCCCTTACCATTGATACTATTTTGTGTTACATACTCAATCTTTGCATGTCTATCAAATCAAACTATTTTCATTTGTGGATATTCACACATTTAAGATCTTTTCTTATTCCCTTAGAGCAAACAGCATTCATATATTCATATTTGATTTGTACAGAAATATCCTTAAAAATTAAACTAATTTTCAAAAAAAGGGGCAAAACCCAAGAATATAATACGTTAAATAGAATAACAAAAATGCCTGAAAAAAGAGGGATGAGAAGAAATTCACTGTTTCTACCTAACGTTATCAAATGAATATGTAAAGCCTACATAATAAAGTGAAAATAAACAGCCATGAAATGCAATCCAGAGAAAAGCTCATCCTTGGTGGTGACCTACCACCTCCATGAAGATTAGCAAGCAATGAATAATGAGTCAAACAAGTCAAAGGGTTCCTTTGTACATCATACCTAGATGAATATCGGGGCCCATTGGAAAGTGGATGCAGATGGTAAAACACTGTGCTTTCTATAAAAATAAGAGTGGAATATCATCAAATGAGATTAATTTTAAATCCAATCTGCATCACAAGAGGAACACCACTGACAGTTCCAACTGAGAAAGATTGCAGAGAGACAGGGGAGAGATTGAAAACTTGTAGTAAGAGATATGAAATTACAGGTAGTGTATACTGTGGGGGTTGGTTGGTATAGAGAAGCTGGGGAATAGTTACAAAGTCCTATTTCCTAATAGTTTATTTGGTGTGATGAACATAATTGTTTTCTAGTTGGTCCTATCACGTGATTTGTTTTGTGGTGCTTGTAGATGGGAGACTATGCTTGATTTCCTTCACTGACTAATGCTGAATTATGTGTGCATGGTTTGCTTCTTGGCTTCACCTTAGGAAACACTGAGGAACAGAGCTCTTACATGATAGATTATCTGATAGTGTTCATTATCTATAACCAAACTTTATTTGTCCTGCCTGCTTGATACCAGATAATGTGACAGAGCCTTAACATTAAGATTCAATCTTAGCCTAGGCTTGTCCCAATAGTTCTTTTTCTTTTTTTAAATATTTTTATGGTTTATTTAACTTTTTTTTTTATTTTATGTGCATTGGTGTGAAGGTGTCAGATCCCCTGCAACTGGATCTTCAGACAGTTGTGAGCTGCCATGTGGGTGCTGGGAATTGAACCGGGGTCCTCTGGAAGAGCAGTCAGTGCTCTTAACCACTGAGCCATCTCTCCAGCCAATAGTTCTTAAAACTTAAATTAACCTATTTTTTCATTTACTTTCTGTATTGTGACCTATTACCTCATTTCTTCATACTATCCGTGTTGCTTCCTCCATGTCTGGCTGGCAATTTTGTCTTCTTCCCAGAGATATTTCTCTAGAATTCCAATTTATACCTCCTGCCTAGCTATTGTCCATTCTGCATTTTATTACACCAATTCCAGCAATAGATTTTCAAACAGAGTATAAATATCCCATAACATTTCTTCATTTTGTCCAAATAAAAATGGGAAGGTTTTAACACTAATACAATAAAACTATATAAAATAAGGACAATTATCAAGTAAGAAATATATTTATAAGGTTCTAATTATATATCACATATTTAGAGAAAGTACTGTATTATCTATCCTATATTAGTGAGTTCAAAGTTTGTTTTACCTAATCCATTTTCTATCATAATTTGTAGTATCATCCTAAAAACTATATTTTTAGACAGACCTTAAAACATATTAGATTCAACAACTTAAGCTTTTATATTTTTCAACCTCATAAAGTTTATATTTGTTTTTCAATTTTCTTGTATGAATTTGGTAACAAGTAAATCTTCAAAACTCTATCTAATCTATACCCCTGTCAGAGATGGGAGACATATCTATTTACCCGAGTAAATAGGAAATATAGAGCATACAACACTTAGACCTAGGAAATTACAGAGACAACTGACTGCCTGGACAGTGACACAGGGTTCCACTGCAATGTTGGAACATGTTTCTTCAGCTTGTAGGTCTAGAATATATGACAGACTTTTCTGTGAGACAGAAATTTTGAAAGACTATCATACCTTGTTTTCACAATGTTTGGCAGTCACTTCGTTATGTGTACTCCTTGTAAAGTTTGGACAGCATACTGTCAGCAGTTGAGGTAAGGTCATTTTGCTTGCTTGTTGGCTGTCTTTGCCACTTCCATACGGAGGTTTTTTTTTTTTTGATGCCTGTCATTTTCTTTTGAAGTAAGTTGGTGCTGCCAGGAGCAGATGTGTCTCATTATCATGAGAAGTTTTATATTATTAAAATATTTTAAATGTCATATTCTGTAGTTGTTTTAAAACCACCTATCTTTTTAAAATATATCTTTGTTTGATAAACAAACCTTGAAAACATACCTAACATGATATAGTAGATAACTAACTACTCACCTGCCTTTATTATCCTAAGTAGCTTTCAAGGACTAAAACTTTACATTATGTTTTCAAATGAGCTGTCTACATATACTACCTTAAACAAGAGTAGAAATACATATACATTATAATAAAAATCGACAAAATTGTGTCAATATATACAAATTGATTTCAATGCAAACTATTTAAGACTAGTGGTTATTCGTATGTTTGAGTAAGTTAAAAGCATCTGTTAACTTTATAAGTTTGTTTGAGCTGTATAACCAAACCTCTACCTATTTCATATGAAAAGATTACATACAATAATAAGACGTAAGACCTCTGTAGCCGATGAGATTTATTGTGTCACATCCAGTTTCGGAGTTGTTCCTGTAGTAGAGGGATCAGCATATACACCACCTGTCTTCTAGTCTGTTTTTGGTTTATTTTTCATGTCTATAACCAATATGTTCAGTTGATCTCCCCCACTTAAGTTTGATCTTTACTAATTTTAAAGAGACCCATAACTTTTTGTTTCCTATGGAAACAAATGTATAACCTCTCCTGTAATACATCACATATTCTGACTTCCATTTTGAACTTAAGACATCTTTATAATATATAAATTTGTTTAACTTAACCGCTTTTACAATCCAATATCTCTCAGTAGCTATTGTCTTTTTGTACACTAGCATTAAACAATTCATAGCCAACAAAGTATCATACAGAATCCAGATACCCTGTATATTTCCTATTTTTATGTGACTTTTAAAAATATTACTTTTCTAACTCTTTAAAGACTCTATTTATTGATTTTAAGATATGTTTCTATGACAGTCTACCCCCATTTTTACTGTATCTACTTAAATATTTACTTGATCTGAACCTCCTTACTGCATGCATATATGCAATCTTCTCTGACGTTGAGGCATATATTAAGCTGCCAGACCACCTACCACATTGCTCTTGTTGCAGGCTTAACCAACCTTTATTCTCAGAGAGCCTAAACTCATGGCTGTCTGTTTTTAGTCCCTGCTCTGGAAAGTTGCTGTGTACACAGCATTTCTACTTACCATGCTGTCTGTTCAAGTGTTTTGCTGCATAGCAGGTCTTCTTTAAATACCATGCCTCTGTAAATCAAACCTACTCAAGAGACTGATTTCTTGTGATTATTTAAATCTTTAGAAAGCATACCATATATATATATAAGGAGTCTTTCTCTGGCCTAATAGCTCTAAATAATGAAATGGAAACTTTTAATTAATTATGAAAGATTGACCTTAGCTTAGGCTTGCCCACTAGCTCTTATAACTTAACCCATTTTATTTTCATCTAAATTCTCTTGCATGACTTAATACCTCATTTCTTTATACTGTCTATGCTGTTTCCTCCATGTCTGCCTTCTTCTGCCCAGAGTTCTCGCTCTGCTCAGAAGACCTGTATATATCTCCATCCTAACTCTTAGCCATTCATCTTTCTATTGCATGAATCACAGTAATATGTGTTCATATAATGTACAAATATCTGTTCATATTAGTATCTCACATATCAGCCATGATACATAGTACTCAGTTTCTCCTCTCTTGTAAAAAGGATATAACAAGTATTAAATGATTATTCATATTTTTAGGACTGAGGTGATTTAAAAATGCATGTGAGAATAAGGTTGTTATTATCATAGGGTCCAGGAAGCAAAGATGAGGAGATGAAATCAAGAGAGAGCTCCCAACACCGTAGCATCAGTAACCTCATTCTCCTGATATATCCTAGCTCCTAACATTTCCAAATACATCTCCAAATACATTCCCTACCTCAGAAATCACTAGAGTCATTAGAATAATTTGATAAATCAAGCTTGTAACATATAAGTCAATGAGGCACATTTCACATTCATACATAATGGGATATAGTATACGAAACCTAGGAAAAGATACTTATACTTTACTTTATTGAAGACTCTACTTCATAAAGGGGTTTGATAGATATACTTATTTGAAGATAAAAGTATACAAATTAGTTGTAAGAAATATTTAAGAAATTATAAGAAAAGAATCTAATATAATATTTTAATAAAATTTATATATGTGTGTGGTAGTGAAAGTAAGGTAAGAGGTTGACCAAGTATTAAAAAGGACTTCATATAATATATTCAGTGGAAACTAGGGAATAGTTCTTTGGGTCTTCATAGGAACTAGTGGGATAAAAATGCACTACCAAAGATATGCAGATTATGAAAGAAAACTCTACCAGATAAATTGAAAAATGATAGAGAAATGAATTGAAATGTAAAGAAAAGTCATACAATGAGTGATCACGTTGGCAGGAACTACTTTGTGAATTATCTGGTTAAAGTATTTGTGTTTTGGCTTTCATATGATGGACAGCCAAGGAGTGTTATAAAAATAAACAGGAGTGATTTACTCTGGTGTCTAAGACATTGCTCTGATGTTGTTGGAGAGTGGGTATCAGTGGGTACAGTCTATGATCATGGATATTATTTATTTTTCTTGCTACTACAGTGTAATGTCTACTGACACCTTAAGAAAGGGCTTACTATTGTGATGGGGGAAACAGCTTTAGCTTATCAGGGTAGTAGTCACGCCCCGCCATTAGCCATTGGCTGATTGTTCGGGGTTGGACCATCAGGTCCCAGTTAGGTATAAAAGGTTGAGTCCGCGTGACAAAGCTCTCTCTCTGCGCGGATCGCC
>JAQHUG010000308.1:434067-456061 GCA_028555095.1 Dicrostonyx torquatus
CTTAAGGAAGCAGGGGGAGGGCGGTGGGGTAGTGGTGGAGCGGGAGGGCCGGGAACAAGGGGAGTATATGTAAAATTTTCTTTAACAATAAAAAAAGAAAAAAAAGAACACATTGTTTTAGTATAGCAATATATTCAAACAAATAAGATATTTAAGAATGATCAAATCAAGCAGTTAATTCAATTAATGCCTACTAAACATAGAGAATATTTGACAAGTATTTTAATACTTTTCAATATGTAGTAGACTGAACCTAAACTAGTAGATCTATTTGGCAAATTCTGAACTTTACCACATCTTATTTAATTAATAAATAATTACAGTTACACCAAACCATGAAGAAACATAGGATACACTTCATTTTAATACTAGTAGTACACTTCAAGGAAGCATAGTTGCATAGGACGTTACAGTTCATATCGTTAACATTGGATCATCCTGTCATCCTATAATTCTGTTGTTAAATAATACACCCAGAGTAAAGACAAGAGTTCTACCTTACTCTGTCAAAGGTTCTTAAACAGTAGGAGAGGCTGGGTGACATAGATCTAGTGCAGGTTTCTTTTATTTTAATGGGGAGAATTCAGAACATCAGACTTTATTCCTGGGTTACAAGTGGCTACTTTGATTGGGAAGGAGCATCCCAAAGTCTTTTTTATAGTGACACGAATTCCAATTAAATCAGAGTTTCATTCCCCCAAATCCCACCTACATGTGAACCTCTAAATATAATAATATTAAATAAAGTAGTGAATATAATAATTGTGAGAGATATATTTATCTCATAGCAGAGTTGAGTTACTAACTCTCATTAGTTTTAAGCAAAATAATATAAGTTGCCTTCTTATTAATATTCAAAATTTATATAGTAAAAGTTTGTATTGGGATGAGTTCTTACACACACACACAGAGAGACACACACTACTTATACAGGTGTACTATGCACGCTGCCATTTGGCCATTATAGCCGAGATTAAAGCAGTAAATTTATGGGCATCCCGTAAAACACTATCATGCAGCCAGTATTCCTCTCAACTGTCACTAAAACTAAGACAAGGAAGAGAAGCAATTAAATCAAAAGAAGTCTAAGAAGACATTATGAATAGTAGCAATGCAGCCTCCTGGATGGAACCCTGGGACAACAACAGAATATTACATCTATATCTAAGGAGGAAAAAAAGTTACATAAACATGTTTCATTTTTACTCCTTGTGCATCAGTGAGAGAAGGTGAGTGCTTTGCTTCTCCTTTTGCTTTACTAGAGAAATATAATTCACATCTCTGCTTCTTAAAGTTCTGTGATTTCAGTTAATGGTTTACTCTTCTATTCATTTCCTTAGTGACTCAATCATCTATCTATCTATCTATCTATCTATCGACAGATATAAAATGGATATCAAATACATGACTGACATGAACACTGGTGCAAGATGTCTACTGATAACCACAGGGAGCAATACTATATACCTCAAATTAAACTCTACCAAGCAGAAATTACAAAATGTTGTATGCATAAAGGAAATATAAATAAACAGAGTATTACTACTGATGACAAAATATTGCACTACCAATAAAACAAAAATTACACTGGTCAAAGAAAACATGAAAGGAATATTTTATTCAAAGCTATTAAAATCATAACAGCCCAGATTAGAACCCAAAGGACTTCACAGAGTCAAGGAGAGGAGAGCTAGGGAGAGGGGTTTTTTAGCATCTACATCTGATGATGACACAAATCCCATGAATAGAAAGCCTTTGTATAGCGTCAGATCTGAGGTAGTTTTTCTCCTTGGAGTACATGTCTCCTCTTGGAAAAGCCAGTCAGAGAGGGTGCAGGCTTCTTTGACTGATTTCATTTCTAAAAAATATCCCCTTACTTCATTCTATAAGAGGCACACTTTTGAACTGTTAACTTTGAACAGATCACTTTTTATTTTTATTTTTTTACAAGATCTAACTTCAAAGGATGAACTATTTTGTAATTACAAGTGCTGTAAATGAAAGCCCCAAGAGCAGAGAGCTCTCTGTGGTTCAATCACAGAGCTTGTGTCTGTGGTTAGAGGGAGGACAGGGACCCACAGGCAGGAATCAGCAGGATTAAAGATCGTTCAGAACAAAGATGTCTTATTCCTGACAAGAAACACACCTGACTAGTGTATTCCACCCTCTTCTACAATAATCACGGAGACATGTGAGGTGTGAGACAGATGTCCAATAGGCTGCACTAGATGATCCTACACTTATCCCTCTGCAAGCAGAACTAAGTGGACTCTGTGTCTAAAAACCAAATCACAAGAAGTTGAGAGGGAAAAGTGATGGGGAGCTAGGGAATCAATTAGAGGGGAGAAATATTGGGATGGGTTTAATCGAAACATTATATGTGTGCATGAAATCCTCAAGCAATAAAAGAAACCTTAAAAAATACATGTGCTATTGCACTCATGCATACATGAAATGAATTAAAATAAATTTTCAAATGGTTGCTTTTCCATTTGAAATGAAAGAAAAACATCACAAGTATGATATATTTCACATATTGTGCTCAGAAACTTGCATACAATAAAGTGACATAAAAACTGCTGGATTCTCACCTATTATTAAAATAAACGGAAACATATTCCCTATGTATATACATCTGAGATAAACATCAACAATCTATAACATAAATAAGTATTTTATTTTTGAAGAGGATGAAGTCAAAAAAGTTGGTACTAAGTACTGTGAAAATAGACAGCTATTATTTCCATGAAAATATGGGACTGTTATGTAGTTTTATAACTAGAATACAATAGACAAGACCCGTTTATGGAGCTCTCACAGCATGAGTGATGGCACTGAGGAGCTGGCGCAATCTGCAGAGAACTTGATGAGCAATAATAAATAATGAGGACCTTAGATTAGATTCCTAATAAAAATCTTAAAATTAAAAAAAAAACAACTAAAATCAGAGGGCCAACATCTGTACCCCAATTTAAAAAGCTAGAGACAAGCTTATCCTTGAAATTCATTGATCAGCTAGTCTAGCACAAAAGATGAACTCCAGGTTCGATGAGAAGTCTTCTCTCAATATATTAGGTGGAGATTGATTAGGAAGGACACTTAATGTTGACCTCTTGCCTCCACTAATGACATGAATAAGCACACCTATGCTTTCATGCGTAGTATACACATCCAAATATATCATGCATAAAAGTATTTATGACTTGGTTCTCATTTCAGATGTAGGGTGATTCAGTTATCTAAATTGTCTGTGATTTCCTCTCTCAAGGTGAATATGATTATATATTTGTATAGTATCTGCACTATGTTGGTGAATGACTGGTATATAGTTTCATCAGCTGTAGAGCTGGTAAGACTATAGATTTAATCAAATTCACTCCTCCAGGAAGGTTATTCCAGCTCTTATCATTTGCATATAAACCCATACCTCTTAAGTTAGATGTCTTATTCACCTAACTCAGCAGCTCAAGGATTAAAATAATTAATGATCACTTTCTTTGTATTTGGTATTAGCTTTAGTCTGCTTATAGTTATATTTTAACAAGTAAATAATACAATCTTAGTAGCTTTTAAGCAAAAACAATCTGATACCTATAAAGTTGTCGTAGTTCCCTGAGAGCACACTGCTCATCAATGTAAAGCAACAGCTGCCATCATAACTCAACCTCAATAATGTGCGCCTGAATAAAATCTATTCAATTGGAAGCTGTCTCTAATGTAGCCCCATGGCATTCTCTAAATGGCATCACTGATGAATTGGTTGTAGTGGAACAATTTGAATGACAGTTGACGTCTGGGTCCTTGGAAAGAGGGAAGAGTTACCTAGTGAAAAAAAATTCCCATGAGGGAATATTTTCGTTAAGATAATTTTGTGCATCTTGGTTGTGCTGGCAGGTGTGCCAGCATAAAATTATCTCAGACTTTAAACTGTTCATTTAAAATAGTGCAGCTCATTATATATAAAATATATTTCAAAACATCCGTAAAACAGGATAATGTGAACCGTTTAACCTTTAATAGTGATATTTAAAATATTGGGTTTTCCAATTTTTAAGACATAGCAATAATACATATAAATTATCTTAAAATACTCAAACTTTAAAATATTGTTTCTTATGACATCGATACACTTAATATCTGCAACAAATAAGGAAGCAGGGGGAGGGCAGTGGGGTAGTAGGGGAGCGGGAGGGCCGGGAACAAGGGGAGTAAATATAAATTTTTCTTTTAACAATAAAAATTTAAAAAAAAAAGAAGTAAAAAAGGAACAAAAGATGGTGAAAAAGGTAGTGATTTCTGATTAAAATCTGTATGTGAAAAATAAAGATGGTTAAGACATATGTATAAATGTTCAAGTCTTTGATCTACTTTTCCAACTTTTAAAACCATATCTCATGCATGAGAAAGGAGATAATATTATCTAAAAGTACAGGTAGTAATCACATACTGAGGTTAACTTGACAACATGTATTAAAAATTAAGCTATTGTCATTAATTTAGAAATTCATCCAGAGGAAAGAAATAAAATATGGTATAGCTATGATCTAAAAACTTTATAATTCACCAATATTGAAAAGAAAATTAATTTTAAAAAACTCATACACATTAAAACAAAGTGAATACTATTTTATATTCCAGTAGTGACACAGAAAAATTCTGACATGCCTTCTGACTGTGTGTATGCTGGTACCCACTTACAGTAGACATTTTGTATGAGATTATTCTACATGCATTTGTAAAAGAAACATACGTCACATGAAATTCCAGAATAACAAGTCAATCTGACACGTGGTGTTATAGAAGAGATTTTTCCTCTTTATATTTAAAGTAATAAAAATAAAGATTACTACTCTAGGTTGGTCTGTAAGTTGCTATGCAGCCTAAGCTCTCCTAAGACTCATAACAGTCTTCCTGCCTCAGCTGCTTAAGTGCAGAGTCCAGTGGTCTCGTTTTATTACCGTTCACATATCAAATGTCCTGCTGGTACACCCAGTACTGAATTTACAGTTTGTTCAGAATTGACAGTAGCTGTGTACTTTATACAACCACATAAGAATACTCAAATGTTTAATTTTTGTGTAAAGTCTTAAAAATGTCATAATTTGAGCTCTGAGGTAACTTTTTTGTTTGCAAAAGTAGGTTTAATTTTACATTTTTTTTTACTAAAGTCATATAGTAATTTTAAGAGTAAACTCTCTTTTGTTTTAAATTATTAGACATTTGTTTTAAAACTAAGGAAATGATTGTTTCTGGGCCTTTAGACTAAGATAAAGCATAAAATTAAAGAAATAAGAAAAAAGAAAGTTAAAGAAATTATGAATATTATTTTATTTATTGAACAATGAAAGCACACCGCCATCTATTCTTGCTTGTTGGTTTTGTGATTGCTGATTGTAGGCATTTATATTTTTGATAAAGATAGTATATCTTTATCAAAAATATAAGTATTTGTCAAGTACCCAAAAGTCTTCAAACAATATTAACTATTGGCATTGTTCTTGATAGCCCACCAGAACTTTATTATATATTCAGATTTCTGCAGACACCATACGTTAACCACATGACATGTATCACAATTAGGTACAACCTAGAAGCTTCCTCCATGCTGGCAAGCTATAATAAAACTTGAAAGTGCTTTGAAGCTGTTAAGGAAAAAAAAATCAACAGTCATACACAGTTTTGAACCTTGTGGGCTACAATAATAATTGATGTGACAAAAATGAAACAATATAACAACATCTTGGTGCAATAGCAACACGACTGTAATGAGAGTAATCTACATCTTCTTAAATAGGATTTAA
Organism: Dicrostonyx torquatus; assembly: GCA_028555095.1. Classification (NCBI taxonomy): domain Eukaryota; kingdom Metazoa; phylum Chordata; class Mammalia; order Rodentia; family Cricetidae; genus Dicrostonyx; species Dicrostonyx torquatus. The sequence goes on from JAQHUG010000308.1 coordinate 439,869, forward strand.
CTCCCGCCCCAAAGGAAAGAGCCCATTGTGTCTGGTATTGAAAACCTTGACAAAATCCTGTGCCAAAGGAACTCATAGGTCCTATTACCATTATTTTGCTCTCAAAATGTCTTCTCAGTAAGTATTCTTATACTCTTGGGCTAATTCAACTCTCACTCCTCATCAGAAAGGTGTCTTTATGAAGCAAATATCAGTTATTAGACAATAGATCAAAGGGCAGAGAACAAATGACTGTGGAGTATCTTCTATCTCGCTTATTAGTAGTTGATATAAAATTAGTACTATAATACTGTACTATGAAGGCAATAAACTACCTGGTAGAGTAATTTGATGTTTAAAGAGTAACAATATATTTGTAGCACGTGTGATAGCTAGTTACATCAACATGATAAAAGCTAGAATCATTTAGCAAAATGTAACCTCAATTTTAAAATATTTTCACTAGGTTGGCTTCGGGACAAGCCTGTGGCAAACTTTGTTGATTGCTGACTTTATATAGGAGGGTTCAGTTCAATATAGGATGATGTCGTTCTTCTGTCATGGTCCTGGGTGCTATAAGAAAGCTACGTAGCAAAATATGTGCAGAAAATCAGTTAGCACCATGCCTCCTTGGCTTCTGCCTCAGTCCTTGCTTCAAGGCTCCTGACATATTTGAGTTTTTACACTGTGTTCCTCCAATGCTGAACTGTATTGTGGAAATAAGAACATAAACAAGTGGCCATTTTTTATGGCATTTCATCAGAAATAGAAACCGTAACTAACACAGTGGGGGAAAAGAAAACAGGCATGAATATTGACTCTTTAGGCAAAGTTGCAGAAAATTTGACCGAAACATACATTACATCAAAATCAAGAAGATCTTTAGCTTTTTAGGCATCAGGTTTTACAGAGGTAAATGTGACAAAGAAAGTGGGTAATGATAAGGAATTGGGAATACTATAACATAGTATTCTTACTGCTTCTTCACTATTACAACTGATGTGGACACAATGGATAGAATGCATAAACAAGCATAAAATAAACACATATACAAATATATGTATGTATGTGCATTTAGGTATATGTGTCTATATGTGTGTGTGTGTATATATACACATTATTGAAAAATGTTCATACTCTGTACCACTCCTGGAAAATTATATGGGCATCACTATTGGAGATCTCTAGTTGAGAACAACTCCTTAAGACACCAGATTGGGCAACACCACTGAAGCCTGTTTCCTTTGCGGTCTGATATTTGAAATTAATTGGGATGCTGTTAGCTTTCCCTGACTAGCCACAGGAATATGCAGAGTTGTGAGGACTGCCTAAGTTCACAGACACAGACATGTTTCTTATCACTTCATTTCTAAAATAAAAATAAACAAATATAAAGAAGTCATTTTACAAAAACCAAGAAAACAAATGAGTAATGACCAACCAAAAGAAAAAGTTAGTAGGTATATAGATTAGTGATAATAGAGAGTTGTATATAGATAGATAGAAAAAAAGCAAGCAATATCAATTAAAAGGAAGAAGTTCTGGGTACAGATAATGATATTTAGAGTAGTTTAGAAGCATCAGAAACATTTCTGATATTACTTATTATTACTGTTTATTAAATTACACTTAACCTCACTGTAGCAACCATAAGATGACTTTTAAAAACTGCATGATATTTTTTTCTGTGGAAATATTAAGAGATGTCTACTCACAAAAGACAGGATACCAATCTCAGCAAAAACAGGTAAATTTATCTAAATTTAGTTTGCTGAATTAATGAGTTCTTCAGGTAAGAATGAAGGTTTATTTCAGGGACATCAATGACTCAATATCAACGGCATTACCCAAACACCTATCCCAGTAGTTGTTACCTCATACAGAAACTTTCCTGTCCATCTTGCAGACAGTTCTATGGAAGAGGTCCTTTTCCTAACAATGCATACTTACTACTACAGCTCCAGGGAAGGTGTTCATAGCATTCTGAGCTTTCTGAATCTAATGGGCTTCATTAGTTATCATAGCCTCTTGATTCTTCCCACTCCCTCAAGGATGGACTATTCCAACATGGATTAAATAAATTCATAGCACTCTAATACTTCTATACTAATATTCTAATATTTATATTCTAATACTCTATACTATTATTCTATTGTTAATATACTAATATTCTAATACTTCTTTATCTAATATTCCTCTTGTGGATATTCTCTGAACAATGGAAGAGGTGGCATCACTGTCTGATATATTTTTATTTTGTCATTTTAGAGTTGAGGTTGGCATACTTTGTAATGCACCTATTTTCAGTACCTTGAGAAGTCATGGTCTTGGCAATGACTGCTCATACTCTGCAAAGAGTGGTGTTTTGCTTCCTGACCAAAGCTGTCATGAACAATAAACTGTGGTCACCCATACACATGTATATATACATATTACATCTCTTTTTTAAAATGAGTAACAGTATGCTTGGTCTTCTGACTAGTATCTCTGACCTCCCAAACAACAAGCCTTAGCCCTGATTACAATACCAAGTATGAGTCCCCTCTTGTGAAAGAGGCCTTAAGATTCAGTAAGAGAATAATTGGACTTTGTCTTTAAAACAATCACACTAATGTATATGAGGATGTACTTTGCCTAACGTAACATATTAGGAGCATGTAGCATGTTTGATTCAAAGCAAGCAGGACTGTCTGTGGCAGCACACTCCATGGCAGACAACATGGCACGTTCGCGTATCACCTCAGGTGGCACAACTTGATTTTTCCGTGCCCTGAAAATAAAGAATATTGTATTTTGTCCAGCAGGAGATGTAACTAATATTAGTCATAAATGCTTTTAAGGTGTGTGAATCCAGCCTGGTCACCAACTAGCTCATGAAGAAATAATCCATCTCTGGTGCTAGGCATTGTATCCAACAACCTTATGGAATTATGGATTTTTTTTCTCCACTCAGACAGTATATGTTGTTTCAAAATCTTTGCCTGCTATATATGCAATTCTTCCGAATGCTTTCCCAAATGTGTGAGATCCTCAGGAGCAGGCATTATGTGACGACATGATTTCACAGAAGATGGGCAGCATCTCTGAAGGCTCTCTGCCTTTTGAATCAAGTGTTTACTGTTATTGGGGCTGAGGAGCTAATAGGGCTCACACAAAACTACCAACAATCAGTTCAACACAGCAAGACTCCATCAAGAGACTCAGTGCTGAGTACAGGATATGCTGCCTTATTTAGCTCTCAGTAACTTCCAGAAATCCTCCAGGAACTGCTCCATTTCCTCAGCCTGGGGACCTCTCTGGGACTGTCTCCTATCTCCCCACGCTGAGAGCACTGGCAGGGAACGCTCGCATTGGTAGAACTGGCTTGCAGCCCTTCAGTAGAAGGATTCCTGTCTCCTTTACCAGGCTGCCACTTCCGCTATACAGGCATGACCACAGTCCAATCCTCTGTTCTCACACACTCTAACTTTGCATTATTTTGTTTATGCATTAACTGACTGGAGAAAAGTCGCAGGACTGGGTGAATAACCCCTTTCCGTGGCATACTTCCTCAGAGGGGGAAGGATCATACTGCATTCTGGTGCAGTAATGTCACACAGTCCCAGCAGAAGGATAATGACTTTCACCCACTTTCTTTGACCTACTTTCTTTACCAATTTCCTGAAAGGTTACTTTTGCTTTAAAGCCTCCCAAAACGCACAGACATTTGGCTTGCCATCATTTTTTTTTCTAGGAACTGCAGCCACATTTAATTTCAAGTGACTTAGGCTGACCCTTTGTCTGCCTTTCTTTTCTTCTCCGCTGGATTGCTTTAGCACCTGTGCACCTGATTTATGTGCTGTCCTAAACTGTTCATATCTTTCGCAGACTTTCCTAAGTCATAAAGTTCCCCTCCTACCCATACCAGTCGTGAGGTCCATGCTGACTTTTCTTCGCTTTTCTCTTTCTCAGGAATGCAGTCCTGTATGATCTGGAAAGGCAGGCATAGACTACTGACTCTCTTTAAAGACAGTATTTTTTTTCCCAATTCTGTGAGGATTTCACAGGCACATGCCCACTTCTTTCAATAATACCTTTTTTTGTTCCATTGTCTACCATTCTTTACATTCATGAGAGCCGTGGATAACCAAGCATCCCTAATGGCTCCTGTGTGCTGGTCCAAGAATGACCAATTTCCCTCATATTGCCTAAGGTTATGGAGCTTCTCTCTCAAAGAAGGAATTGATATATTACTTATCTTTCTCTGTCCCCGGGACACTCGGGTTTATCCCATCTATTTTTCTGTCACACAGTCTCATGAACAGACTCTGAGAGGCTCTTTCATTTGAGATTTTGAACTCATTCTCACGTCAGGCAGTCTAGAGGAACAATATTTACTAATTAGTATGAATTCCTTTACTGGACTATTATTGAGGACCCTGTCTGCATGCTTAATTATATTCCTTATATATCTTCCTTTCCTCCATATTAAAGTTCAGATTAAGGAATATCATTTGTAATTCCTATCTAAACTCTCCCTTTCTACTGTCCAAAATCTTCCCATGAATTCCAAATTCTATGTTTCCAAAAGGGTTCTTCAGCACAGATTTAATTTGCATTATCTTTCCTTTATGTCTTGTCATTTCTAAACATCCTTATTTCTAGTTTTACTTATGTGTACATGTGTGTATCTGTGTATGCGTATGCACATGGTAGTACAAAAGTCATGGGAAGCCAGAGACATCAGATTCACCTTAGGACTAGAGTTACTGATGGGTGTGAGTTACCCGATGTGGGCTTAGGACCTAACCTCCAGTCCTCTGCCAAGAAAGTAAAGACTCTTAACTTCTGAAGCATCTCCACCCTGACCATTATTTCATGTTTTCTACCAGGTCAAAAACTAGTTCAAAGATAGAGTCCCAATGTCTTTTTCTGACTGGACTTTTCTTCTCTGCATGAGTAAGTTCATTCTGGGCAGACAGTTGAGATTCCATTGCATCCACAGCAAGGGAAATGCTCTATTAGCCCAATGTGATTAGAATCTCATCCCATAATATAGTATGTTTGGGGTTTATGATATATTGTCTTATTTATTCATCATTTTTGAAACATTTGCCTAGCAGAGCCCATGCATAAAAGAGGCATTACACATACATAATACAGCATAGAGATAGTCACACTGGCCTTCTCCCAATGAATAAGACACCTTGAGTCAGCTCAAACTTGGTTGTATGTTTTGTTGTCCACAGTAGGTGGTAAGAAACTGCCAGTACCAGGAGGAACTCTAATCCATACCAAAGGAGAAAAGAAGCCTTAACTGAACTGTCCCTACTGATCCTCCACACTCATCCTTTTCCTTTGTCTGTTCCTACATTACAGGAGCCATACTACTAAACCTCTTCAACTTATGTTTAGCCTGGCATTGTCTTTTGAAATAACTGTGCAATAAGATGATTATAGAGATGTGAACAATGGTTAATGCACCTCAGATAGGGTACCAACAACAAACCAAAGGATCCACCAACTATATTGTATCCACCAATTCCACCCAACTGTAGGCTGGTGAAACACTGAGTTTATTGGGTCCACTCACAGGAGCAGTGTTGAGGAGATACTTACTGAAGTAGATGAATCACTAAAGCATTGCAATTCAATCCTTGTGCCTAGCCCACAAGCACCTTCATCAGAAAATTTCCTCTTTGCCAACACTGGTTTACTACTTACAGACACTAGAGAGGGCATCTTGAGTTTTGTTGCTTTGTCATATTCCTATAAATAGCTAGTGTCCTGGGAGCTTCCTGGACTTTTGAGTTGCCATTCGTGTCTCACAATTCCCTTTTCTCTCAAATTGGAAATGCTTCAACATAGAGGACACAACTATACAAGTATTCAAGAAAATTATAAATAAAAGACATTAAGAAACAAGACATTTCTCAAAATTTAAAATAAGAAGTGAATATTCTAAAGAGATGATTTTCTTATGGCTGATTTTATCTTGAAGCACATGCCATCTCATTTTTGAACCATTATCACAGAATTTATTGTAGAGAAAATAGCTTTTCAGTTTGGATTAGATGACTGCTCCCTGCACTGCCCTGAAAGATCAGCTACAAGAGAGAGCAATTTAAAGTGAGCTTTGTAAATAAGTTAAGAGGGAAATTCAAATGTGTTTCACTGGGTAATATCCCTAACATTAAGAAGGAAATAACAAGAATATGTAAGAGCCACACACTGGTTAATGCTGGGGAGAGGTCTGTTTTGTGAGCAGGAGATTCTGAATGGGTTCATGGCATCAGCTGTGAAGTATATGGTTAATTGGCTTCATTGTTTGGTGCTTATAGTAAGGCAGAAGCTCATGACTGGAAGTGTGTGGTGCAGTGTTGTGTGGTACAGAGTCTAAGACACAAAGCAAACTGTAAACTCCATCTGCCCAAGGACCAAATACTTTTTCAAATGCTGAGAATTGTACCTTTTGGAAAATAATACCACCACATGGGAAAATATGGTGGCCCAACGGGTTTGTCCTTAAAAAAAGCCTCTACAAGTGCTTAGTTGCCGGAGCTGGGAATTCCAGAGAGTGGTTCAGACAAAAAGCCATCCTGGTCATTATTTAATTAAGGCATGATTAAATGTGGCTCAAAATCATGGAACTGGTTTTTCTCTTGCATTTTTCAGGTTTAACAAGTGCCAGTCGGAAATAAAAAGAGAAATGGGAAGTTCAGCATCCCAATACTCCCCACACCTACTGTATCAACCCTCAGTGACCAAATCCTTTCCACCACCTGTCCAGAAGCACCAGGAGCATCGAAGGCTGGGAGCTCAGCATTTAATGGCGAGGCCTTTTTGGTAACGCTAGTTAATGTACAGAAAGGTTTTAGATCAAGCAGCTGAAACCTGAAGAGGACTAAGTCATGAATGACAGCACTAACAAGATATTATGACTATTATAAAATACTTAAAATGCATCTGCTAATGTCCCTCATATTTTGCATAGGTCAGAGTTCAAGTGCCCCTTCTAATGGAAGAGACGATTTCAGCATTGTTTACACACTATCAAACATTAAAAACAAACAAACAAAAAGCGGTTACCACTTTGTCTTCTCAGCACTACTCTCTCAGGCGAGCATTTATATTCCCAACTTTGAAATTAAATCTAAAATAGTAAACTCTACATTAAAGAAAGAAGAAATGAAAGCCCTTACGTGCTGTGGTCAGTGCCTATAATCTCAGCATTGGTTAAATCTTAGTTCATGGGTGCTGAGGCAAGATGATAAGGCATTGAAAAGCAGCCTGGGTTACACAGATTCCTACCTAAACCAAACAAACAAAAGTAAAAGCAAACATAAAATTTGCATATTTCTAAAATAACTCTATTTTGTAATTCTTAGAGAAATCCCATCCTTTCGCAAATAACGTTAAAAATACAACTAACTTTAGGAAAATCTATTCATATTGGCTTTTGACTGGCTTTCTGTGTTATTAATGATTTGATGAGGCTTCTAAGCTCTGGCTTTCTGCCGCAGCTTCCAGAGAAACAGTGCCTGGTATCTCTGCCACATCGCCATTTATAAATTGTTTATTACATTTTAATGTACTTGATGATGACAATCTTTCCTATTTAATATAGGTATTTGGAAACTTAACAGATTAAAGGTGTATAATCAGAAGAAAAGCTTTATAATTGGCTTACAAATTTCTATTGTTTCTTTCTTCTTTTCTTTTTAATTTCCAGGTAGAGACATACTCTTATATCAATAATGTAATGATCATGTTTCATGTGACACTCTCAATTATCTAGATTTTGTTGATGCATATTGACAAAACAAAACAGATCATAATAGCTTATTGCTGAAAGTATTTGCCATGGACTGTTCTGAGCATCTGAAATCAGATTTCTGTTTAGTTTTAGTGCAAGAAGTTATATTGTGCCGGTTTTCACATGATGCAATTGAATGGATAGTTACTAGAGAGACACATACTTTTCTGTTTTGAGACAGAGTTTGATTGTGTAGCTCTGGCTGACTTAAAACACACCTTGTAGACCTTGTTGGCTTTCATCTCACAACGATTCATGTGCCTCAGCCTCCTGAGTTCTGGGACAAAGGTGTATGCCACCATGCCTTGTCAAGCCCATATTTCTTTTAGCATAATGCTGCATACCCCTAGATTACTATCTCAAATAAAAATCATAATATACCAATGTTGATAATATAATCTATTTCTAACATCAAATTAATATAAAAATTATTTATTGTACATGTAAGTCATTTTGAATAATATTGAGATTACTACTAGGGTTTTTAAATTGAAAATAGATTCTTCTCTCACACAATACATCCTGACCACAGTTCCCCCTTCTCCCATTCCTCCCATCTCCTCCTCTCCACCGCCCCTCTCCCCTATCCACTCCCTGTCCATTGCCATTTCGAAAGTAGCAGGCCTCCAAGACACAACAACCAAATACAAATGACAAAACAAGATTCTGCCTTTGGGATTCTTTTCCTCCTATTAGGTTGTCTAGTACAGCTTCAATAGAAAGGCTTCGACTTTTTGTATTGTTATAAATTTTTAAAGGTTGTGCAAATTATAATAGATTGTGAATGCTGCTGTTTACACTTGCAAAAAGTAATACTCAGATCCAAGCAAGGTGTTAGAAATAGTATAATGCAGGAATAAATAGAGATTCATTTTAGCATCAAAAGGAGATCAGTAAAATAGAGTAAAACTCTCTACCTGACATAATTTGTCACATATAGCTTCATGCTTTAATTCACCAACAGGTCCATACATGAATTTCAAAAGTCTAAGGATGAAAAAGAAACCAAGCAAAGAAAGCTCTTGCCCTTTAGCGATTAGTGCAACTCTTCTCAAGGCATGGGAGTTTGGGAGGGGGTGGAAGTTCATTGGCCCTTTGGTTAGAATGCCTTTGACACTGCCACACCAACCTCTCTGACTGTAGACCCAAGGCGCTATGCTGAATGCTTGTGCACTGGGAAAAGGTCTTTCATAATGTATGTATCAAACTCCTACGACAATGCTGCCAGCTCCGTTTCATTTTCTTGCTCCTCAGCTGCCGATTTGAATTCATGCTTATTATACCAAGCTAGATCAGGGTGACATGTGCTCCACTCAGTCTGTTAGTTATTAGTCTGGAAAATGGCAACAAAGAAAAATTCTCAGTTTTGTACCCTTTAGACATGGATCTGTCCACACTTCTCTGTCAACCAAGGAGAATCTGTGACTCACAGATATTTTTTTTATTTAACTTCTTTTTGTTTTTTATTGCTGCCAATCAACAACTCATGTCTAACATTGCTTGGATGTCCAGGAACTGCAGATTGGATAGCCCAGAGAGCTAATGTAGAACCAAATATTACTAGTCAAAAATGTCAATGAATGTTATTCCACTATACTCATAAGTTAGTGTCTTGTACAATCGTTATCAAAGAGGCTTTCCCCGGCAGCCGATTGGAGCAGATGATGCAGACCTGCACTGTCGGTCATTAAGGTGTATGGGGGGGGAGAAAGGAAGAGAGTCTAATTGGAGGTCTCCATTTTTGAATACCTCCCCTCGGAGTTGAGGGAATCCCATGGAACGGGGGATGGAAAACTGTAGAAATCAGGGAAGATGGAGAACACCCAGAGAGTATGGTCCACTGAATCACCTCAGCTGTGCACACATGGACTCAGAGGACTGAAGCAGCAAGCAAGGGTACTGCAAGAGTCTGTACCAGCTCCTCTGTGCATGGATTATGTTCAATTGCTTGATGCTATGTGTCTTTGACTTTCTACTGCTCTTTGAACTCTTTTCTTCCTATTGGGTGACCATGCACAGCCTTGGAGTAAGGGTGTTTGCCTTGTCTTACTGTATTTTGTTTGATCATGGCTGTTGTCTCATGGAGACCTGCTCTTTTCAGAAGGGATATGGAAGGGGAATAAATCAGGTAATGGGGATTTTAGGAAGAACTAGGAGGAGGGGGAAAGGGGGAATCTGTGGTTGGGATACATTGTATGAGAGGAGATTCTATTTTCAATTTAAAAAAGGTCCCAATCACAGTCATTTTAATGATTTTAAAATTAATTACAACACTGTTTACCAGTCTTCTGAACTGAACTTTTTCTTGCATGTAAATAAAATTTGATCAATTGTAAGCAACTTCAAATAAATATTCTTAAATTCATTGAGGTTATTTTTTAGTGGGACAAACTATTCCCATATATTTTCAGCTACATTGTGGTCATGTAAAACATGTATACAACATGCCATGATCATAATCAAGTCAAAGTAATAAATGTTTCCATCTCTTCAAATGTTTTAATGTCATTGGCATCCTCTTCTTGTCACTTTGAAATATATCCTAGAGTGTTTTCACCATAGTTGCTCTATTGTGGTGCAGATAATACAAGAGCCAGTTCTTCCTCTTTGTGTGAAGGCTTCTTCATCTGTCATGATTTATCCTTTCCTTACTCTAGTGTCTCTAATCCCATATATCTATATATCTATATCTATATCTATATATATATATGTGTGTGTGTATATGTATGTGTGTGTATTTAACATATATAATGTACAGTGAGATCAAATGTATCATTAATTAGTTCAAAAGCAGATAATTTTCAAAGACATTTATTTTTTTCTCTATTCTTATCACTGTGCCTCCTCTGGGTTTTAGCTCAAGATCATGGAACATGCAAATTAGTTGAAAATAGTTACCTACTGACTTTTATTTATATATTGCCTGATGAATTCAGACATCTTCCTGAAATAAACTGCTGTATTATGTATGACTATTCTCTGTGCATTTGTGCTTTTCTGAACTCATGGATGAAAGCTTCTGTCAAAATATATCATATTTACACAAAATGCAGGAATTTGAATTTAAAATACTATGTATGGCACAGAGGAGTTCCTAGATGAATTTAGAGTGAGATAAAATAAGAGAGGAAGGGTAGGGAAGTATTACTATTTTTACAGTATAATTTCCAGAACCCAAGAAAAGAAAAAACTGATTAGAATATTAGAATTTGAGTAATAGGATTTTTCAAAGTGACAATGAACAGACATGTCAAATAAAAGACAAGAAAAATACCTAAGAGAATCTACTTAGAGGATTCCATTTCCTGAGAAATGATCCATTTAAAGAATATATATATGAAATCAATGTGATCTATAATTGTATTCATCTCTATTAGAATATACAGAGTTTTAAATATATATATATTTGAGATTGAAGTCAACAGAGGACAGGAAAAATTAATAGTACTAGATTTAAATAACAGAGTTTTAACTTTAAAATATCTATTAGAAATTACACACATATTCATAAAACAAAACAAAGCAAAGCAAGATAGCTAAAGCAACTTTGAATAATAAAAGAACTGCTGGAATTTTAACCATCCCAGACCTCAAGTTGTACTGCAGAATACCGTAACAAACAAAACAAAACAAAATACATGCGTTTGTCAAAGGAATCAAAATGAGGACATAAGTCTAAGTCCATAAAACTTATTTTTGATAAGGAAGTCGAAATACATAGTACAAATAAGTTGATATCTTCAAAAAATGGTACTGATCAGATTGGAAGGCTGCATGTAGGAAGAAGAATGCAAATTATCCAAATTTGTCCATATTTACCACACTGCAAAGCTCAACTCCTGTGGCTCATGGGGACTTCAACATAAAGCCAGATAACCTCAATCTCACAGAAGAGAAATTGTGAATAGTTTTGAGTTGATTGGCACAAGAAAAGACCATCTGAAAAGGACACCAATAGTGCAGGCATTGAGAAGAATAATTAATAAATGTGATCTCTTGAAACTGTATGGCAAAGGACACCATCATTCAGAAAAAAAAAGGTGGACCTCAGAATAGGAAATGATAGTTTCCATTTACATGTTTGATAGAAGGTTAATATCTGAAATATATAAAGAAAAAACTGAGCATTAAGGAAATAAAATAAATTATGAAAGAACGAAGGTAGAAAACAAATATTCTGTATGAATTATCCCAAAACCATACCCTAAAATATATATTGTATGTATTCTCATATACATAAAGTCATGTGGAAGTTAGGTCTGAAGCTTTCAACAAGCATTCCACCATCTATATAACCACACAGTTTGCATACAGATTATGGGACAAGGATATTGGCTTTTATCTCCCAAACATGAGTAACTAAAATATATAATAAGATGTAGAGAAGCATAGAATGGGAGGTATAAGTGGGGAGAGGGTGGAAGAGGAGGCAAGGCAGGGAATATGGAGAAGAACAAATAACAATTGTGCCAGTTGAGGGGTCTTAAGTGAAACTACTACCACAGAGGTTTTAGAAATACATATAACATATATATTATGCATAATAAATATCATAAACGTATATATTATTTGCGTGCCGAAGAAATCTAATGGATTCACCAAATAATGGAGACAATGCCCCAACACATCTTTCAATATGAAGTGTAACACCCAGTGCAAGAAATGGCTTATATCTGGTTAAGTCATTGGCTAGTGGGGTCCCATGGAAATCTGCAAACGGCTCAATAAGTACTAAGGCTACTCTGTTCTCTTGTTATGTGAGAAAACTTTTCTCTCTGAGATGCAGCACGTACATTTGCTCACCCCAGACAGGGATCCCATGACAATCCAAAGAATCCACACCTCCAAAGTCCAATTGGGTGTAACAATAAGTTTTACGGGAGATTCTCACAAAAGTATGTATGAGGGGTTGCTTACAGAAGCAGATATGACTCAGCACAAGCTATGTCACGAAAGTCCACTGCAGCATGGGTGCCAGCTCTCAAAAGCTGGGAACCTGAAACACCCTTATCAACCTACTGGTAGCTCACCATATTGGAGAGTGTCCTTTCCTGTTGCCTCAGTCTTAACCTCTTCCAGGGACAATCTTCCAGGCTGGTTTCTTATTCTTCCAAGTAGCTGTTCTGGACTCAAGTAGCTGTTATGGCCTGAGCATCTTCTCGGTAGCATGTCTTGTCTGAGAATCTTCTTTGCAGCTTCGTTCTGCTTTTCTGAGAGGGCTTCTCAACTTTTATTGTTTATTCTGGTGAGGAACCTAGCGAATATAGTCAATTTCAGGAACTTCCTGGAGCTGTGTTGTTTACGTTGGTGTGTAAGGAGTTTCCTGCAGGATAAAATATTTTAATCTTACAGTAAATTGTTATACAACATCTCCACAATATGATGGCAATGTCATATTGTTGAAAAAACACCTATATGTTTCACTGAACACAGAGAAGTCTAGCTTGTGCACGGGTTTATGCAGATGTGTTCTCAGTGCTGAGAGGGTGAACTGGACATGATTTTCCATCCATAACCAAAAAGCTGTCTCCAATTGATATCCATTTGTAAAAAAAAAAATTATTTTCTCTAATAGAGTCTTACTGAGTATATTAATTCAACTTTAGGATATGAACCCAGTTCAATAGTAGTCAACAAAAAATAAAAAAGAAAGAAAGAAAGAAAAGAAAAGAAAACTCAATGATGCAAAAGTTTTAGATTCTTTTCTCATATACTTTGTTCAGGAATGTTTTGTATTACTGACTTTTTTCTTGTATATTATAGTTTCTAATTTTGTGTGACTATGCATTTTGTAATGTGTATGTGTATGCACATGGATTTTTCTTATGTTTTCTGTTTGTTAATTTTCTGTTGTTTTTTATTTCTGCTTTTCTTTCTCTGTTTGTTTAGTAATGAGGCCACTTGTTTGTTTCCAGATGCTCAGAATCCAGATATAACCACACAGAAACTGTATTAATTAAATCACTGCTTGGCCCATTAGCTCTAGCTTCTTATTAGCTAACTATTACAACTTAATTTATCACATTTCCACTCACCACGTGTGGGAACTGAACTTAAAGTCAGGTGAACATTGTTAAAGTAACACAATTCTTAGGTGTGCAAAATCTCTTATGTTAAATATAANTCAACTTTTATTGTTTATTCTGGTGAGGAACCTAGCGAATATAGTCAATTTCAGGAACTTCCTGGAGCTGTGTTGTTTACGTTGGTGTGTAAGGAGTTTCCTGCAGGATAAAATATTTTAATCTTACAGTAAATTGTTATACAACATCTCCACAATATGATGGCAATGTCATATTGTTGAAAAAACACCTATATATTTCACTGAACACAGAGAAGTCTAGCTTGTTTCTCTCTATGACAATTCTAATTTGATATCTTATCTTCAAATTGTACCTCAGGAGAGGAGATGTTATGATTTAAACAACAACCTTAAATTTAAAAATTAAAAAAAACCCTGCATTTTGTGGCTTCTAAAATGGGTCATCCAGTAAATGTTTGCCTCACAGTCATCAGACCTTATCTTTATCTCTCGATCCATAGTTAAAATGTCATTTTCAGGGAACAGGATTTGTGGATAAATATGTCAAGGTCAAAGTTCAGATAAGTGGTTGTCTTTGGTTCTTGAACAAACAGTTTAACATAGTGAGTGATTTTCAGAACAATTAGATACTCTCTCTTAAAAATAAAATGGATTTCACACCTTAGGAACATCTGAGGCGTTTTTTAAGTCTCTTTCTATATGTGTGAAATTGCATACATGCACACACACAAACACACACACACAATCACACACACAAATGTGCAAAATTCTCCATAGTGTGGCCAGAGATATGTGTAGTGGCATTTATTTTTTATTTTAATAAATAAGCCTTGCCTAAAATTCAGAGTAAAATAGCCATACTGACCAGCCTTACAGACTAGGCAGCAATAACACACACCTTTAGTTCTAGCAGCCACAGTAGTTTGCCGTAGAAACTGGACGGTGCATGCCTTTAATCCCAGTGATTCACACCATTAATCCCAAAACCAGCGATGATTATAAAATGGGAGGAAACAGCTCTCAGGCTCAGTCTCATTCTGAGATTCCTGGAGGCAGGATTATCATTTCAAACTGAGGTTGAGATGAGAGCCAGTGACTGGCTGCTTTGCTTTTCAGATCGTCAGGTTGAACCCCAATATCAGTCTCTGAGTTATTATTTATATTGCTTCAGATATGGGTAAAAGTAGAAAAGAGAATGAAAACAGCTCATGGTCAGGTGACTAACCACAGCTACATCTAGTATTATGGAATAAAATATTGAAATTTGTTACCAAATAAGGTTCAAAATATAGTAATTTAATAAGCTAGGGTCATTTTTATTCTTCAAAACTTTTATATAAAAACATCAATTTTCATGTTTTTCAAATAATTGAAAGGGAATTTGGAGCACATCACATTCTTAAGATACAGATATTTTCTTACAAACCATCAGTTAACAAAAGCATAAAATTTAAAATAGTTTACCTTTAACAGAAACCAGCTCTCTGGACCATTGGCTTGGATATAAAAAATAAATAAGGTCAAAAGTCTGATCTCAAACCTCTGAGATTCCCATGGCTTCTCTGAGGTCAACAGTAAAATCTCAGCGTTTTGTGAGAGTCATTGGTTCCAAGCACAGAGCCTGGGAAATCACTTTTACAGATCTCACATCCTGGCATGGTGTGTGAGACTCAGTTGTCCCTCTTATGGTAGCTAAATGAGAAACTTGGTGAACTGCAAACTTAGCACCGCTATGAAAACATGGATACAAATTTCAAAATCTACTCTCTTACACAGATGAAGTCCCCCTTTCCTGCTCAGTCTGGCCTTCTGTAAAACATTAGGATTTTAGTGTGTCATCTGGAGAACAGATGAATAAATGAATGAAACTGTAATAAAGGAAATACAAGCCAAGAGGTAAAGTCTCTCTAGCTTAATGAGAGGGTGAAAAGTCTTATGATTACATGTCTTTGTGCATAAAAAACCCTTTTCCCCCTAGAATTATTCTCCAAATAAACTGCCTGAAACACCATGAACTTACTTTGAACAAATGTGAATTTCTGTTTAAACTAATGATTCTTTTTTCATTTTTCTAAACAGAACCTAATTCCTTTCCCCAGGTTTCTTTCTAACCATGTATTGGATTTCTGCTTACAGGTCTGTTTAGATTTTTTCTTTTTTTTTATTGTTAAAAGAAAAATTTACATTTACTCCCCTTGTTCCCAGCCCTGCTGCTCCCCCACTACCCCACGGCCCTCCCCCTGCTTCCTTAAGATGGGGCAGGATATCCTGCCCTATGGGAAGCCCAAGGCCCTTCCCCCTCCATCTCAGTCTAAGAAGATGTGCATCCATATAGAATAAGTTCCCAAAAAGTCAATACATGTAGAAGAGATAGGT
>JAQHUG010000308.1:544524-567708 GCA_028555095.1 Dicrostonyx torquatus
TCTTCTGTTGAGAATTCTCTGTTCAGATCATTACCCCATTTTTTAATTGGGGAATTTAGAATTTTATGTCCAGTTTCTTGATTTCTTTGTATATTTTGGAGATCAGCCCTTTGTCTGATGTGGGGTTAGTGAAGATCTTCTCCCATTCATCTTAAGCTAACCCATAATTCTTTTCTGTGTTACCACGTGGCTTGGCACCTGTTATCAATGATACATTCTCAACATGCTTCCTCTGTCTATTGGTGACAACTGCAGGCTAAGTCATTTTTTTTTTCCCAGTATTCTTCTATTCTGGTCGCCCTCCCTATACTTTCTTCCTGGCTACTGGCCAATCAGCATTTTATTAAACCAATACAAGTGACAAATCTCTACAGGATACAAGACCATTGGCCCACACTACAGGGTAGTGAACATGCATGATGAAGTTGCCCTCCATGGCATCCACACATAGCTGCTAGATAACACATAACAATGAAGACTTAGAACTTTGGCAGTGCTAGCTAGGCTTCAATCCCTCTGAAGACGTGATCTGCATCTGTCCTGTATATTTTTACCTGACAGCCCCAGGTGAGGCAGTTAAATGTCCTTACTGTATATGTGCACAGTGTCTTCTTTGTTTATCCCCTGACCTGAAATTCTTTGCATGTGCACACCTATATGCATATGTTGTATTTTATACAGAAAGTGTAATATTGAATTAATACACACAATAATAATCTCCCCTCAACCAGTACCATTACTTGGATCATATTGATAACTAATACAACATTCAGAAGGAAAAGGAGCCCTAACTCTCAAACCTCTTTTTTCCTTCCCCAAAACTTGAGGGTGGTTAAAATAGGTGATAACTAGAAGTTATTTGTTAAATAAAATGTGACATGGTTTTGTTCATCTTTTAGCTTTTTGTGAGCCTTAAGGCTCATATACTGAATAGTTATTTGAAAACTTAAGTTCATTACAATTAAATAGTTGAATAAGCAAATCTAATGACATTTTTAATAATTGAGAGATATAATACAGATCTGAGATGTGGTAGAATTTCTAGCTAAGAACTTTCAGAATGATAAACATTCATCAAAGTTCTGCTTGTAGTAGGTTAATAATGGCCCCAAGAGTTATTCTGCTCTATATTTCATAATGTACTATGGAATTATAGGAACTTTGCACATGTTAAACTAGGGGTCTTAAGAATGGAGAGCTTGTTCTTGCTGATGAAGTGTGGTCAGTGTTAGCATGAGAGTCCTGTAAAGGGCATAATAAAGGAGCAGAGTTCCACAGGAGGAGTTAGACTACAGAAGAAGTGCTGAACAATTTAGACTGGTATCTGAAGATATTATAATAGTGGTTTTGATGATGCCAGAAGAGGATATAAATCAAGAAGAAAGGAAGCCTCTAGCAGCTGGGAGGTAAAGTAATATGTCCCCTTTACATATCCAGAGAGAATGCTATTCTGTGTACCTCTATTAGGATTCTGACAGTTTTATGCCTAGATTTAAAAAGAATGCCAAAATTTTCATAATTGGTCTCAAGATAAATTAGAGATTAATACAGTGGGGTGAGGGGTGAAGATGGAACAACTATTTTAATAATTTATTCAATGTTTATAGGAATCCTGGGATGGTTAATTTTATTTTTTCACATTATATTTATAATATTTATGTCATATAATATCGCATTATATATGTGTGAATATACATAATTTATAAAGTTTAATTTATGCTGATTCTTGTATTTGTTTGTGACTTGATATGTTCAAAGCCATAAATGTGTTAGCCCTTGGTCTCACATATAGTCTGCATTTTTATTCACTATCCTTTATATTGTACATGATTACATTCCATAAAACACTTTTCCTGTTACTGGAACTCATTAATAATACTATTCCTCAATAAACTGGATGTGAATCACTAAATAGCATTTGGGAAACAATTTTTCACAGTTCTGAGCAAACTTTCAGGTTTGCTTTTAAAATTATGAGTCATAAATCAACATCACATGCAGGCCTGGTCACTGATGTCAATGAGGAACTGGCCTCTATCCAACCCTTTGAAACCAGAACATGCATTTTAATGATTCTCACATGACCTTAGGCATATTAAAGTTTGAATACTATCGGTTTGTTTCAACAACTTGCTTTTTATTTTTCCAAAAGAATTGTGTTCTGATAAACTGAAATTTAGTTTTAAGACAAAAATTCATACTTTACACTTCTTTAATAAAATGTCTCTTTAGGTAATTTTATCAATATTTCCTTCTTTTTCATTCACAACCTCAGCAATACTTTATTTAATAATTTCTATTTCAGAGAAAGAATGATATTCCCACTCAATGAAAACCACAAAATTCACAGAATCCATTACTTGGTTCAATTCAGTACCATTAAAGACAGTGACATTTCAGAGTAGCATTTAATCCTTAAATTGAAATCAACAACTGCTTGTGTGACAGAGTATTTTACCTTTAATTATGATGGCTGCATAAGGACAGGGGCTGGGAATAGAATAATGTTGTGCCAGCACAGCACTTGTTAACGTCCTAGTAGAAGATGACTTGTCTTGGAAATATTTTACTTGAAGTCTTAGTTTTATTTGTCCATAAAATATTTACTGTCTTCATATCAATTAGCTGAATAATATCTATGATAGAAGAAAAGAGGATGTACAGTGTCACAAGGGTCACAATGATCCTGAAGAATGATATCAGCAAAGGGTTAACTCATATTGAAATGAGAAAATACGATGTGCAAAATTGATTAATTTAGTACACTGGATTATAAGTTAAACCACATTTATCTTACTATTAACTTGGCCAATATTAAAAAATATTATAACAAACTATAATAAAAATTTTATTAAATAAAAATAACAAAATTTTTCTTCCACATATTCCATGGAATTTCCAAATATATGTTTACATTTATTTCTGAAAAGGAAGTCAGAAATGAAATAGGTTAGGAGATGCTTAGGAGATTCTCTCTCAAATTTAATTAATTTTACACCCTGCCCTTAGTTTCCCCAACATCCTCTCCTCTCATTACCCTGTGCTTCCTGCAATCTCCCCTCAATCCACTTCTCCTTTGTCTCAGGAAGGGGTAGGTCTCCCATGGATATCAACAAAGCATGGCATATCAAATTGCAGCAAGATTAAGCACCTCTCCATACATTTAGGTGAGCAAGGCAATCCATTATGAGGAATAGGTCCTCAAGAAACAGCCAAAGCATTAGGGACAGTCCCTGCTCCCATAATTAGAAGTCCCATGAGGATAACAAGCTACACAGCTGTCATGTATATGTATGAGGTGTAGTACAGCCCAATGCAGTCTCCTGTTTGTTTATAGAGTTGCCTTCTCTGCAGTGATTATATCACACCAAGTTAGGATAGAACATAAACAATAAGACCAACTTATTATGTGGAAGGGGAGGAGAGAGAAATGAGGAGATATGCTCAAAGAATATTCTTTGTTAATTTGAAAACATTATTAGATAATACAGAAGCTTGCAAATAAATAAATGCCAGTAGAAAAGATGAGAAAATATTTTTACTTTAATAGTTTTCTTTCTGTCATTTTAAATGTTGGGAAATTATTTATATATAAATATATATTTTAGGAATATATAATATATATGATCCCATCTAATGCAGGAGGAGGCTTCTCTGATGGCAACTGAGCAGGACACTGATCTATAGGTAGTTGTTAGGAATCCTTCTATTGGTTTGTCCTTTAGCAGAAGAGTAGCATTTAGCTTTATTCTAGTCTAAAGTCTATCTTGTCTTGTTCTTCATTATCTGGGAAGTGTCAGGCATAGGACACATCCCATGGAATGTGAGTGTATATCCTTGTAATTGAAAGTCACATAAATATACATCACATAGTGTCATTTTGCAGTGTTAAAATGAATAAATATTACATAGTTTTCCAATAAAATTTAGTCAGAAAATATCACGATGACTAACTGATAATGTACTTTTAGAATAATCATTGTGTTTATCGTGCCATTTCTTTTAAATAAATCCAAAAGAAGTGACTTTATTGAAATTAAAAACCTGACCTTCCTACATATCAACATCAGTAACTAAATGCAAATGAGTTTAAATTAATAGGTACATGAGAGGAGATGCACATTTAAGAAGTACTAAGAAGAGCAACAAATGTCTGATGACAGATGATTGATAAACACACATATAATGGTTCGAAAACTGGAAGAATAATTAATCTTTATGCAGAGGAGAGCCAGTTACTATTTTTGAAGAGAAAAGTTATATAAACTATGTGTGTGTCTCTTTGTGTGTATGTATAAATATGATGTATATGTTATATCAAGTAGAGTGTTACTTGGGAGATGGATTGGAGGATATATAAAACATGTGGACCTTAGTTAAGATTCTAACACACACAGAGAAAAAAAAAACACATATAACCGCAAAAACAACAAAAAGCAAACAGGTGAAGAAACAGTTGAAGAAGACATCCCAATATCAATCTAATCTCTACACTCATTTCTGGGACCTGCAAACACACACACACACACACACACAAAACAGAGAGAGAGAGAGAAAGAGAGAGAGAGAGAGAGAGAGAGAGAGAGAGAGAGAGAGAGAGAAGGAGAGGAGAAACAGAGAGAGAGAGATAACAATGATGATATATATTTTGAGGTTCAGGTACAGTATGCAGTATAAACACGGTAGCACCAGAAGCCTTCCACCCATGGTTGACTAGCTGTGATAACACACTCAATTCCTAAAATCTCTGCTTTCGTCCTTGTTAAAAGTGTGATTGGTTTGGACTTTAATTTGTGTGGGATTTTATGTGTGTTGGAAGTCTTAATTTGTTTGTTTTTTTTTGTTGTCAATGATAGAGGGAGAGAGGTAAAGATGATAAACAGAGAGACAGACAGATAGAAATAAATAGAGAAAACCAGATAATAAAAATGTAATTTTATTATTTCTCACATACAAAAGTGAATGAATCTTTGATACTTAAACAATGTTGTATGAAAGTATCAAATGAGATTAATCAGAATGAAGTTCAGTAATATCTTTATTTCTCAGATGCTAGCAGCAGAGGTAAAAGGCTATCCATTTTTGTGTGTGTGTATGTGTATGATGTGCAGTGCACAGGACGATATGTAACTTAGAGACCATATGTTGAAAGAAATGTGAGTCTCATGCTCAAAAAAAAGATGTTGGTTCAAAGCAGTTGCAAGCACAGGAAATCAAGTTTAGTCCGGCATGCAGGGTGTCACAGGAATCTCAAGGTCTGGGGGTCAACAGTCCCCACCATGTATGTGTGCTTGTCTGTATATACGTATGCATGTATATTGCCAAGGAGAGTAAATGTCACAGTGCATGTATGGAGATTCACATTCATCTAAATGTGCTTAATACATAGCAACTTCCGGTATCTTACATGGAGTACAAGGTGAAAGTTCTGATGTATGCCAAAACATATGATGTCACAGGGTTGCCAGCATAAAGAGTACAAAACCCTAAGGAGTAGACTTGCCTTGCCTTGTCTTTATGAGTGAGAACACTGTAATCAAACGATCCACATTTCAGGCTGCAGGCAGCTTAGGCTATGCCTCAGGCACGCACCTATATGGATGCTGCCATCTTCAAATTCATAAGTTAGGTGAGGAATCTGACAGCGAGAAGGCATAAATTACTTACCTGTACCTCATATCTAACCGGTATTTTTTAAGCCTAGCATAAATGAATGCTGACGGCACTGTTTTATCTCCTCAATGGCTGTTTTGTACTTTCGCTCCAATTACAAATCACAGTCTGCATTATGAATGTTTTAAATGTCTTCCTGCCACATTACTCACTAAAGGGCCTCAAGAGTAGACCATTCAAAGGTTAACATTAAGCTTATAGCTCACAAGCCTAGAGAAGCCAAATAGCAAGGTGAAACCAAAGAAAAACATCTATAGATTCTCCTGGAAATTGGAAGCAAATAAGACTGCCAAGCAAAAGTTGGAAGCACGGGAGTGGGGATGGGGGTGGAGGTAGGGGTGGGGGTGGGCAAACGGAGTGGGAGGGAGAAGGGAAGAAATGGGGAGAGCTTGGGGGAAGTGGGAGGGTGGAGGAAGGGTGGATATTGGAGAAGGGAATAGGATATCTACATTAAGGGAGTCATTTTAGGATTGGCAAGAGACTTGTCTCTAGAGGGGATCCCAGGTGTCCACAGGGATGTCCCCACCTAGGTACTTGGGCAGCAGAGGAGAGGGTGCCTGAACTGACCTTGTCCCTTTGATGAATATCTTGGTCATCACCATTGAAATTTCACCTGATGGATGGAGATAGAATCAGAGACCCACATTCACATCAGAACAAAGGACTGAGCTCTCAAGGTGCAGTCGAAGAGCAGAAGGTGGGAGAAGATGAGCAAGGAAGTTAGGACCGTGAGGGACTGGCCCATCACCTGAGACAGTGTGCCTGATCTGTTGGGAGCTCATCAAATCCAGCTGGACCAGGACTGAAGGAGCATATGACCAACCCGGACTCTCTGAATGTGGCTGCCAACGGGGACGGTCTGAGAAACCAATGATAATGGCACTGGGACCTATCTCTTCTGCATGTATTGGCTTTTGTGGGAACCTAGTCTATATGGATGCACACCTTCTTAGGCCGGGATGGAGGGGGGAGGATACCCTGCCCCCTCTTTAGGAAGCAGGGGGAGGGAGGAGGGGTAGTGGGGGAGCAGGAGGGCTGGAGACAAGGAGAGTACTTGTAAATTTCTCTTTTAACAATAAAAAAAAAGAAAGTAATTCTGCCTGGGAGTTAACAATGTAGAATGGCCAGCACTAAATGGTGAAAAGAATCTCTTAAGTTATTAAAATAAAAACAGTAATAATGCAATTTTCAGGACAAATTTGTCTTTATTTCATGTGTGAGCATACCGTGTATGTGTCCCTGGTGTCCACGGGATACAGAAGACTGTGTCAGGTGCCTTGAAAGAGGAATGACAGACAGTTATGAGTCACCACGTGGTTGGTGGAACCCAATATTGTTCCTCAGGAGAAGAAGCAAGTGCTCCTAAGTACTTTCTTTCCAATGAGTGAGAATTTTAAATATGAAAGCAAAGTATCTGAGCTTTACAAATTCTTATAATATAGGCCCACGATGTTTCACTTGTCTATAAAGCATATAATTTTAGAATCCATCTATTTCTGAAAAAATGTATTATGATAACAGCTTGATATCTTAATGTTGAAATACTAGTTCTAGCACATTTTTCTTTATTGTCAAATTTTGGTTGAAGTTTATATGTCTTAAAAGCATTACCAAATTAATGGGGAAACATACGATATTAGGTTTCAACAGCTTATTTAAATAAAAATAGTTTACAGAAGTGCAGTGTTGTTTAATCTACCTTTGAAATGAAGTTGTAGTTGTGTTTCCTTGAAAAATGAGATTGTTTATTTTGTTACATTATGACTGGTTTAGCAAATAGTGTATTATACATTTTAACCAAATATGAAACCAACTTCTTATCATTTTGTCACAACATATTTTATTATCTAAACATTTCACTCAATATAATTAATTAATTATAAATATAATCATATTATATATTAATATAATCAATATATTAATTACTGTTTTCATCACTCTCAACTCAGTCATCAATTTGAACAAAAATGAAAATACAAATTACATGCTTTATGTGAATGACTGGTTCTGAAAAAACTCATTGGCCATCTACCTGTATACAATGGCATTCAGGTTGGTACAAATCTACTTACATTTTAGTGGGCAAGAAGAAAAGCACTAGAGAAAGGAGCCAAGTTTGTAATATTTTCTTTCAAGACATGCTCCTATGGTACAAAGGCTCAGTGGTTAAGAGCACTGACTGTTCGTCCCAAGATTCTGAGTTCAATTCCCAGCAATAACATGACAGCTCACCACCTTTGTAATGAGATCTGGTGCCCCCTTTTGGCCTGCAGGCATACATGGAGAGAGAATACTGTATACGTAATAAATAAATAAATCTTTTAAAAAAAATCCACTAGCTAATCTTTCTACCACTTCCCAAATAAGGACACAGGCTGATGAATCAACATTCCACACATGAGACTTGGAGAATCACTTGAGAATGAAAGTATAATGGGTAATAACTAGCTAATTATGTTGAGAAGGGAGCACGGAGCCTCTAACACAACCATCTGCAACACTCACTGTTCCTAATACTTATGAGGCTCTTAATATAAAGACACTAAACTTTACTTCAGAAAGCCTCTCAGGCAGATGCGAAGAAAGAGTATTTAGAACAAGTATCATTAAAAAAAAACTCCTGAATTCTATGACTCATTAACTTATGAAGTATACACAATTGGGTTGATTCTAGAACATTATAGCAAATTCCCCCAAGTATGCAGGGGTAATGGATGAAATATACTTGGCCCATTGTATCGTTCTATACTGTTTTCCAAATCTCACTTGATACAACGAATTTTGCTTTTCATTTTAAATTTTGAAAGCAAAGGAAAATAAAGTCCTTATAACAGTATAAGTTATAGAATAGGTGTGGTTGTAGATACAATTGTTACAATATGACACACACACAACTAAATGAGTTATATGAAGGCAAAGGGGAACTCATTGAAAAGTTTTCAGTCAACCATATTTTATATTCTACAAAGTAAACTACGAATTAGAGTAAGCATTCAGAATGCAAATCAAAAGATAATTAGAAGATGTAACGTTTAATTTTTTGATTCCATACTACATCCTTTATATCATTCATCTTTCCTTAAGCTCCCTCAAACAATTCTCATGCCCCACACCTATCAGATTTATAGCCCCCTTTAATTTAATTATTATTATTATAACATACACATATAAAGTTATATATAAATAATATTTACTGAGTTAATTTCATTTTATTGTTTGGAATATGTTTTAAGTGATAGCCACTTGATATTGGAAAATCCAATTCTTAACACTCATAAACTGCCTATAGTTCGTGAGGTTTTATTTCTTTCTTTGCTTTTCTTTTACTTCTCTTTTTTTTCTTCTGTTTGTTTTTCGAGACAGGGTTTCTCTGTAGTTTTGGAGCCTGTCCTGGAATTAGCTCTTATAGATCAGCCTGGCCTTAAACTCAGAGATTTACTGCCTCTGAATCCCAAGTGCTGGGATTAAAGGCACAAACCACCACCACCTGACACTTATAGTTCTTAATGTGATATTTCTGCTAACAGTGTTGAGCTGTCAACTGGCTTTGTCATTATTTAGGTCTTTTTATAAATTGCAGGGTTAAAATTTCATGGGTGTGGTTCATCTGCCTTATATAGAAGATATTATCCCCTCTGATTCTTAGAATTTTTCCATTATCTCTTCTAAGATGTTTCCTGAGCCTTTAGTTGTAGGAGCTGAATTGTAGATATAACATTTGAGAAATACACCATAATTACTCATTATCTGTATGTTGATAAGTTTTTGCTTTCAGTAATGGTCTCTGATTTCAAATAGGATTCTTTGATGAGGAGTCTTCTTTGGTGAGG
Organism: Dicrostonyx torquatus; assembly: GCA_028555095.1. Classification (NCBI taxonomy): domain Eukaryota; kingdom Metazoa; phylum Chordata; class Mammalia; order Rodentia; family Cricetidae; genus Dicrostonyx; species Dicrostonyx torquatus. The sequence goes on from JAQHUG010000308.1 coordinate 554,028, forward strand.
CGTCAGAGCTAAACATCTCTGAAGGTTTAATGATAATTAATTAGAATGTAGCTAGATAATGTACTGGTTTAGAAAAGAGGCAATTGTATGCCTTCCTCTAGGTTCCATGACCTTACCAGCTAAAGGTAGCTGGCAAAGTTAATAGTACTACTCATGAATATCATATTATTGAGTAGACCTTAAGTCAAATTATGTAGCTGTCTCTTGTCATCAGGATATAAGTGCCACTATTCACCCTTGATGATCTCTTTCTATGTTGCTTATTGTTGTGGTTCCTAAAGTCAGAACTAGGCTGGGTTATTGATTGTTTCCCTGATTTTTATCCCTGAGAAGTCTGTAGAACCAGTGTAAGATCACATCTGGATGATAAGTAGGAAGACTTAGAACACTAACGCACATATAGATCTCTGAAACCAAGACGAAGACTAAGAAATAGGCCAGTAACTCACCAAAATCCCTACCTGTCAGAATGGAAGAACGCATACAAATAGGTTCAGTTCTACCACAAGGATCTCCTTATGGAAAAATAGAAAATAGTCAGTTACTAATCTTAGAACTATGAGACCCAAGAGAAAGAAAACACACATGGTGCCCATTGTAATCATACCTCATTTCTCCCAGGAGGAAATGAATGATCTGAAATCAGTAACCATAAACTATACCATGACTTACAGGTATTTTTTTATATTAAGAAGAAACTAATACTGACGTTTTAAAGCCAAAATGGCTAGACATGATGAGCAAAGAATTCGAAGACAGAATTAGACTTTATTTGACCTTAAATCAGGTATATTTATATGACATGTTACGGGTATTAACAACAATAAAATCTGCCCAAGAAAGAAATTTTGTTGGTTAACACTTTCCTCTGCTCTCAGGGGCTGGGGTATTATTTTCTCTAAGCAGATGAAGGAAGGAGCCTCCTATAATAACTGAACCCTCAGAAAAGGAACCTGATGCATTGCTCTTTATGACAACTTGTACTTATAAGACCTACAGCAAGCTATTCTAGTCTTACGTCAACAAAATTTATTAGACAAATCAAAGAAATCAAGCTAATTGGGCCACAATCAAATAAGAAACTCATAACCTGTCAAAATGAAGAGAATAAGGCACTGCTGTGTGATCAGGCCCAAATGGGACAACTGTATCACTATGCTTCACATAACGTCATAAAAGGGAGGAGTATGACAGACAAAGTCGAAGACAGAGAAAGACATTAAACATTATGTTCTGGAAGAAACAGACCTTAGCAATCATTCATGCAGAGCTTTGGCTACTACAAAAGAAAGACACACAAACAATGATGTGAAAGTAGTATGCAAAATGATGTGAAAGAGGTCAGCTTGGCCAGCTAATAAGTCTACTGGGTATATTTACAGGACTAACAGGGAAAGGTTCCTTCCAGACATGGGCAACTCCTCATAGTAATCATTTCATCGGTATTTATCTAATAATGCATATATTGGTATTTATACCTATAGGCACAGGGATGAGTTATTGTTTCAAATACAATGTGAAAGATAAATTGGAGGATGGAGAGGTGGCTCAGTAGCTAACAACATGTGATGGTCTTGCAGAGGACCCAGGATTTGTTTTCAGCAATCATGTGGCAGCTTACAACCAGTGTATGTAACTGTTGTAAGTAGGGGGGAGAGGGGGGCGCCAAACTGTTGTATTTAGGGGAGAGAGGTGCGTGTGTGGGTTGTATGTTCCCAGCACCCAGGCTCCCAGCCGCTGGCCCGCTCAGCGGCTGGCTGCACCTGAAATAACCACGTGACAAACTGGATTCATTTAAACTCTGCCTGGCTTATTATCATTAGCCTTTTCCCGGCTAGCTCTCATAATTAAACTAACCCATTATAAAAGTCTGTAAGTCACCACGTGGTGACTTACCGGAAGGGTCTAACCTGCATCCATTTGCGATGGTGGCTTGGGGCTTCTGCTCCTTCCTTCTTCTCCTCCCAGAACTTCCGTTCTGTCTACTCCGCCCACCTAAGGGTTGGCCTAACTATAAGCCAGGCAGCCCTTTATTTAACCAATCAAAACACAGAAATACAGGTGGACCCTCCCACATGTAACTACATCTCCAGTAGATCCATCACACTCTTCTGGCTGTCTGGACCAGGAATACACACACATATGAACAGTCACAAAATAGTAGAAAACAAATAAGAGAAATTGTACTTGTGATGTAATAAATCCAATAGGAGCATCTGTGAAAACTAACATGACTTTTTAAAATCTAGGCAGACAAAGCTGGATTTTAAATTATATTTCTTTAGTATATACTTTTTAGAATTATATCTTATCTTGGTTTGGCTAAGATAAAGACTTTATGAAACTTTCAAAAAATGTGTTACACAAAATCATTTTAAAGATTATTTATATATTTATACAAAATCATGCTAAATTAAGCATTACAAGAATTGTAATTTTGGTTTTTGTTTGTTTTTTTTTTTGTTTTTTGAGACAGGGTTTCTCTGTGGCTTTGGAGCCTGTGCTGGAACTAGCTCTTGTAGACCAGGCTGGTCTCAAACTCACAAAGATCCGCCTGCCTCTGCCTCCCGAGTGCTGGGATTAAAGGCGTGCACCACCACAGCCCGGCCAGATTTTGTTATTTAGGTATTTAAGGATTATTGTAGAGACACATTGACTTGCTCCACATTAAAACAAACAAACAACAACAACAACAAAAAAAAACTGTTACATAGAATCAGTTACTATGAATTTATTTAACAGGGTTTACTTGTCATTGAAAAAAGGTAGGATATTAACATCTATATCTTTAGAACAAAAGATTAGCATTGTGAAAGGAAAAATATCAAATGTGAATTAGTTTGCTTTCCTTTCTATTAAAGTACTAACTTGAAGCAGAAAGTCATCCTTTGAAAATGTTTAGTGAAGTATGAGATACCTTTTCCATTTGAGTTTTAACCTAAAAAGGACTAGGAGAGTATTTTTCCCTTTGATTATGACTTTTTTCCTCTTGAAGAAGGAAAGGTTAAAAGGGTAAATATGAAAAAATGTGGGTTTGAAAAAAGTTAGTTTTCTCAGAATTTATCCTTAGTTACAATAGCAGCTCCTAAAAGACAAAAAAAAAACTTATCAATGTCTTATTAATTTCCTGAATCTTCTTTACATTCTGATTTAGTTTCTAGAATTCTTACTAATTTTTATAAATTAATACTTTCATATTTTTCTTTAGATTTTATTTATCGCAATTAAAGGAAACTTTTTATTCATGATCTTCAGCTCTATATTCAAGACTTCTACTTTAGCATGCAAAAACAATATCAATTTAGAACCAAATATTTCTTCTAGTCAAGGAAAACATGAAGCTAACTTTTCTGTAGTTTGATTTTTCCCTATTTTTTTAACCTGCTTAAAATTTGCATTCGTATGCACTTAATTAATTGAAAACCAGGGAGAAAGGAAGGCCTGTGCTTGCCATTCTACCTACATCTTTCTTTTTCTTCTTAAAACCAACGTAAAGGAAAGTCTATTTATAGCAAATTGAATGCTACATCAACAGTTGCATACAAGACTCTGTTAGACACATTGTTGGAAAGTGACATTATCTCAGTGATAAGCAGAAGCATTCTGGGCTGAAAAGTTATGTGTAATATGAGTTCTAACATTGAGGTAGCTGATTAGAATCAAACTTAGTCATTAATATTGATCTTTTTCTTATTTTTGATAGTTTACTATAAAAAATGTACTTCTCATCACATACTGTCATTCATTATACTCTGTGTGGGTTAACTGATAACACAATACTTGATCCATTATTTAAAGCTTTGTTTAATTATGTTGTTGTCTTTCACAAATTAGGAGTGAAAAATATAAAATATTAGTTACTATTTAGAATTCTAATATTACTTTCTTAATTCAAGTAACATAAGCCACAAATATTCAGATTTTCCCATGCAGCAAAATTTGAAAACTCATGTAGTCAGTGACTTTAAGTATAGAAACTGTCTGAATCATTACAAAACAAAAAATATAAAATTGAAAACTCAAGTGTATGAATATTAGACTATCTGTCCAAACTTCTTGGAAAACTGACTTCCTATTAGATTAAATTAGATTAGGGTATTTTTTGCCTTCAGTCATTTAATTAGTTGATATATAGTTACAAATCTGTTAGATAAAAAAGAAGGAACTTTTTGTTGCTCAATTAAGTCTGATTAATTCCATTATACTTGTAACATTTATTGTTTCTGACTACAAACTCTAAACATGCTAACTAATAAATTGGCTGTTTCATGATCATGTTCAGAGAAAAGAGACGTGAAGAAAGAAGTCGAGGAGAAGTAAGAAGTTAGGAGGAAGGTACACAGACAGGTATCCTGCGGGTGTTCAATATGTGGATCACAGTGTTTTATGTTTAAGTTGCATTTTCTGACAAAGGAAGCCTTCTGGAGAGAAAACAATGAGTCCTTTAACGTCTTCAGCAAATTTGCCAGCATTTAGCAATCAGTTGACAACAATTTATCTTCACAACCTATTTTTGCTTATTATTTAGGCAACAAATGGGGAACATGTAAGATTCAATATTACAAACCAAATTCAGACAAATGGAACAAACTTTCAGATCTTGGTATTATATATAATAATAACATTCTCCTTTCTAGATCCTCCCTCTAAAGACTCCCATATACTCCTTCTTGTTCTCTTTCAAATTCATGACTGCTTTTATCATTAATTGTTATTGCATGCTTAAATTTGTTCATATATACATATGTGTTCCTATATATAACTTGCTTAATTAATTTTACTTTTATGTATGGTTTCAGGGTGAACCCTTGTTCTTGGATAACCGCCTGGTGTTCTCGTCACTGAACCAGACTATTTCTCCTGTTTTCCGCATTCCTTAGTAGCCTGTATTTCTTTGTGTAGAATTTAGGCCGGTGGGCTTCTCCCCTTTCACTTTGAAATCTGTGTTAGCATCTTCCTTGTTTAGTTCATGCCTAGAGAGTCATGGTGCTGAGACTTTATGGATGTAGCTTCTGACATTTCTAGGAGTCATAATCTCTCAGAAAACTCCCTGATCTTCTGACTCTTACAGTCTTTCCACCTCTACCTCCATAATATCTTTCGTGAATAGTGAACATTCTTCTCTCACTAGAATCATAAAGAATCAAACATGAACTGATGGATAGATGGTTCAGGTTCAGCTCCTAAGTGTACTTGCTGCTCCTATAGAGGGTCACAGCTTGCACATGGTGGCTTATGACCAAGTAATTTCAGTCTCAGAGCATCTACTTCCTCTTCTAACATCCACAGGCATCAGTTATCCACATACAAGTAAAGCACTGACACACACACACACATACACACACACACATACACACACACAAACACACAAAAGAATCTGAAAAACTTAAAAACCATAAACAACTAAGTAACAAATTTCATTAAAAAATAATTTAAATTGGTCTTGTATTAAAAGTTCTTATTGCATAATAATGGAAATCCAATCTACAAAATACAAAATCCAAGATTATTATATAAATTATACATATATCTGTTCTATACTATTTAAAACAAGTAACTCAAACATAAATTTAGATTGTAGGACTTTGTTGCCAGAGTGCTAACCTACTGAAGCCTGGGTTGAAGGCAAGCACAGCCTGAAACAAGGCCTGGTGGCACTCACCCATTATCCTAGCACTTGGGAGGTAGAAACAAGAGGATCAGATGGCATACTATGTTACATAGAGAGCTTGAGGTCTATTTATCTATCTATCTATGTTTCTATGTATCTATGTATGTATACATGTATCTATCTACTATATTTATCCATCTATCTAATCTATCATTTATTTAATGATCTATCTCTGTCTCTCTGCCTCATTATCTCTCACTGTCTCTCTGTCTTACCTTGTCTTTGTCTCTCTCTCCCCCCCCAAACTTCACATATGGTAGAATTATAAGATAGAAATATGAAAAATGACAAGATGATGGTTTATGCTCCTTTTGAAGAAAATTTCTAAGATTCCAGATAAAAATTTCTATTTAATATTATGAAGCTAAGTGTGCTGTTTTTAACAGCACAGGCTTAAGAATAAAGATCACACAAAAATAGTACATTTTACAAATTCCAGTCTCCACTGAGCAAAAATACCGAGTCTGTGTGTCTTTGATGGCATGGGTGATTTCACTCTTACACTAGCTAATTTCTCACACAGTATTTCTCTCCTAAAAAACATCAGGGAAATGCACATCTCCATTACACCCTGACTACAGGCTGTGAAGATGGAGTTGCCTCAGCATGTAAAAGCATTTGCCCACAAGCCTGGCAACTTACGTTCTATCTGCAGAATGCAGTGAGGTTGCAGTGTAGACCAGTCTGCCACCCACTGAGTGCCTGTCATGTCCTGTCTAACAATAAGGCAAGCAGACCTCAAACAGCTTACAAATGGGATGTATTTTATCAACTTCAAAGTAATATTTTTAAATGGGGAAAACTGGACCCTCTGAATGTCATCAGTCAGGTCTCTCCATATTCTAGTCACTGTGATAATGAGGAAAAAAATTACTTACGTGTCAAATTCTGGTGGCAGCAGAGGCTTTCTGATTACCTTTTGTACTAGTAGCCAACCACCCCTAAGATCTCTGCCAAGAGACCACCAGTGGCTTTTGTCACAGCGATCTGATCACTAGGGCAACCGTCCAACCCCCAAAGGCTGTAGCCTGTTTCCTTGACTGATCCAATCACGCTCTGGCCCTTTCCTGTCAGTTTAAGTCAAGCAGGGCTTTTTCTTTCTAGTTGCTGCCACTTTACTGACAACTTGGATCAGGACAGTGTCTAATTGCCTTTAGGTCTTGTGCCTATGGTATATCGTTTGGGAAGATTGAATTCCTTCCTGGCTGCCAAGAAGCTTCAACTTGGGACCCTTCCTACTCCTACCACCAAGTAAAGAAGGAAAGAGAGAATTGTGTCCACATATATTTCTTCTCAGTCTCCACACAGAAGCCTGGCATATCCCACCACACACAAATACACATCCTCCTCCTGCTCCTCCTCATCATCATCATCATAAATAAAGATAATACATAGTCTTAATCATGCAAGGATACATCTGAAGGGGCAATATTAAAACATAAAATAAGTAATATTTTAAAAGGAAAAGGGAAGTTTTTAAATTAAAAGTAGAAAGTAAATTTAAGCTAAATTGACGTAGGACACTTTAATTTTCGTTTTGTTTTGTTTTTTAAATATTGGAGTATCATTAGCATTTTTCTGAGTAAATGAAGCCACATTTAAGAAATATCAACAACCTCTTTACTCTCATGGGCAGCTACAGAGTGAAAACTACATTCAGAGTGACAAACAATGAGAGTGTGGGTCAAAGAACAGCAAGGACAACAAAAATGTAAGCATGGAGAGAAATAGAAGACTACTCAAGCAAAGAAAGCATGGAATGACTGAGTCCATATTCACGTAAGTCTCTGGGATGCAATAAAGATTGGGTCTGAAGCACCTAGAAAAAGAACCTGACATATATATAACTCTCAGATACATTTTTGTGTGTGTTAAATGTAAGTTATTAGTATAGACATTTATATTGCAAGTATATGAACTTTAAAAATAGATGCAATTAGGTGTAGCGTCTCATCTTCTCTAAAGGCTGCAGGAGGCCTATGGAGACTGTGAGGTCAGCCTAGCAACCTCAGGAAGACCCCAGAGTAAAGATTACAACTAATCTCTGCCAATACCTTTAATATATAACTTTTTTATTTAACCTCAGGTAGATTTTTAGGACAAGGGCAGAAAGAAGCCATAAGCTTTGCCAAAATATGACATGAAGAATATCTAAGCTACTTACTAATAGTCTTCTTGTCTGAACTTCTTGAATTGGGTTCCCCTAACTCAAAATGCCCACAGTACTGTCTTCCATAATCCTCCTAGGATGGTCTATTAAACCCAATTTTGTTATGGAGTTCTATCTATCGCTAAAGGAACAAAGATTCAAATCAAATTATAATTAAATTGGTTCATAATTAATGCCTGAAGACTTGCCACACAAAAGAGTCTAGATAGGGAAGGGATTTAAAGGTAGTCACCACGATTGTATCGTTTTTGTGGAACCTGTAGCTGAATGAGAAACTGCTTCCCTCCCCCACAGCCAGTGAGACGCTGTCACTTCACACAGCGCTAAGTGTGGGCTTCTAAATCCACAGCAGGCAGTTAAGTACCTCAGAGCAATTTTGTAATACCATGGTGGGGACAAGGAGTCGGAATTGCCAAGAGTTTATCTTTTGGAATTTAGATTGGTTGCCTAGCTCAAAATGAAGCTTTCCTTAGCCCCAGCAACTTTTCTAACCTAAAGGTCCCAAATTTTGCATATATCTCTAATTAACAACAGGGTCATGCCTGTCACTACAATACCCCACTTCTGGTACCAACGTCTGTCTTAATCTTAATGCTGTGAAAAGACACCATCACCAAAGCAACTCTTACAAAAGAAAGCATTTAAGTGGTGGCTTGTTTATAGTTTTAGAGGAGACTTCATCCATTAACATCATGGAAGGGGTCTGGTGGCATGCAAGCAGGTGCCAAAATAGTAGCTGAGAGCTACTTCCTAATCTGCAGGCAGACATGTGCTTGGCATAGACTTTCGAAACCTCAAAGCCCAACCCCAGGGACATACTTCCTCCAACAAGACGTCCTAATCATTTTAATCTTATCAAAGAATTGCACTCCCTGGTGAGTAAGCCTTTAAATAGATGAGTCTATGAAGGTCCTTCTTATTCATCATGCCCCTAATAACGCAGCAGTGTTGTCTGCTTCTTTGCTACATTCCTTCACATACATCTGGTAGTGAGAGCCCTGAAAGGCGCAAATGATCCCTTTCCACCTAGCCTGGATTCTCCTCATAAACCAAGCAGATTTGACTACTGGATCATTTGTTTCTGCTGGCTTCTGTCACTCACCATATTAGATTTCAAATTCTAGCATCTGCCTCTTCAGCCACTTTTCCTCCATCTTCTCTAAGGTCTCATCTTTCCTTAAATACTCAAAAAGTACACTCTATCTCTCACTCTGTGTCTCTCTGTCTTATCTCCCTGTCTCTCTCTGTTTCAGAGAGATACCTTAGGATCTCTGGATCCTGAAAACTACTCTCTGTTCACTTGGTGCCCATGTAATGGAAATACTGTCTCTTGTTGGCTTGCTGGAGTCAACTGGATGCTTTTCTAGTGCATAATTCAGTGCATCTCTCTGCACGTATCCCTCCCCTCCCTTTGTAACCCTCCGATCAGCAGAGTTCTCATTTGTGACCTCTGTCGCTAAGTTCTCTCCCATTCTCTTCATTTTGCGTCCGAAGGATGTCTCTTTTCATGGTTGCTCTGTATTTCAGCTGGATTCTAAATAGCGCTCCTCCAACTCTGTTTTTTTCCAAAACACATCCGCTATTGATGCCACATTGTTCTTTGCTCTTTGTTCTGAGTTGAGAAGTTTACTTTAAAATATGAGATTTGTCCATCCCATCTCAGCTTCATGTATGTTTTTAAACTACATGTCCTTAATCCTTCTCCTGGGTCTCTGATAAAAAAAATAAAACAAATGCACCTAAATTCCTTAGGGAGACTTGAGAAGTTCACTCTTTTCGTCCATCCTCTTCTAGTCTTCATCTCTGAAAAGCAGCAATGCCTCTAAAAACAGACTCGGTTTCCTTAAACAAACATGATATTTATTTTATAATTTTAAAGTTTTGTTGTGATTTTTTCTGATACAATTTTTAAATTATCTATAACACTCACACACTAACACAGAGAACACAGGAGACCGCAGGCACTGGCAACCACAGCCCAGAATAAAGAGTTGTGTCTACAAAAGCCTCAGACTTGAATCCTCTGAAGCCCTGGCTCCAGAGTCTCCCTGGCCATGCCAAGTCCATTCCTAAACAAGGAAGCAAAACTAAAGTTCCCTTTTTCCTTTCATCAGACATTTGAGAGAAAGTCTTGGGTAGGTTTGCCCCACTCCCATAGCTAACATTCCTCAGGCAGATGATCCTGGGCTGCCTGAAAACACTAGCTGAGCTTGAGCTGAGAGTAACCCAGAGAGCAAACAAGTAAGTAGCATTCTCCATGATTCCTGCCTCTAGGTTCCCGTCTTAAATTTATTTTTTTTGTTCTAACATCTCCCAGTAAATAATTGTGACTTGGATGTGCAAGTCAAATAAATACTTTCTTTCCCCAAGTTGCTTTTGGTCAGAGTGTTTTATCACAATAACAAATGGAAAAGTAGAATGTATTAATGAGGATTCTTTAGATGAACAGACCTGATAGAATGAAAATGAATAATTACATATATATATATATATATTCAATATACAATATATTTGTATATACTAAGGGGAAAAGGTGATCTATTAGAGTGGCTTACTGCTGTGGTACCACAATGGTTATCCACTAATGGAAAGTCCAATAATCCAGTAACTGTTCTGTTTAAGAGGCTGGATGTCTCAGTTAGTCTTCAGTATATCCAAAAATCCTAAAGGGAGCTCTATTTTTCCAGTGAAGAAATGAACTTGCTAGAGAGACCAAGGATAAGCAGGAAAAGACCAAATGCTTCCTTCTTTGACTGCCAAAAGAATGTATGACTTTACACACTTTGGCATTAGTTAATTTTGGATGTATTCAAGTTGACCACAGAGAATAGTCTTCACACAAGAACAAGAAGTTTATTTTTAACAAATGCCTAAAAGAGTTAGACAGGTGAAAATTGCAAATAGAAAGAAAAATGAACAAGGAGATACAAGTTTTAAGAAAATGGAGGTACAATCAAAGATATAGAAATGTGGGAAAGCAAATCAGCACACATGGGTAGGGCTATAGCAATATGTACTAATGATAGGGTTAATTTTGATGATGCAGTATAGACAGAAGAATTCAGGAGTAACATCAAATTTAGCAAATGTCTTTTTTATACTTTTAATGACACTTTTGTTATCAATACTAAAATTTTATTTTAGAAATATAACAGTGAAGGATGCACATAATAATCAAACCATATATATATATATATATATATATATATATATATATATATATATATAATCTTTGAGAAGAGAAGGCATTTTTGACAAGCCAATAAACTCTATAGCATTTTCTATTTCCAGTACTGTAATAAAAAATATAACACTTTGGGTTGGAAAGGTGCCTCAGGGGTGTACTTCCTCTTTCAAAGGATACAGGATTAATCCCTACTCACATGGCGTCTTACAATCATCTGTTTTTGAATATCTAACATCTGTGGAAAACAGTCATGTATATGCTGTACATATGTACATGGAGGCAGGACATGAAACATATAATATTTTTTTAAAATAAAACAAATGTCGCTTAGCAATGCTAGGAGGTAGAGAAATGCCAAATTGCCTCCTGCACAAACATGAATACCAGAGCTCACTGATGAACAGGTATAGACAGTGAACTGCACACTCACGGAAAGCCTGTCTTAAAACAAAAAAAAAAAAAAGGAGAACTATGGAACAGGGTACCGTGCATTGACTGACTTTTAATTTTCACACACACACACAGACACACACACACACACACACACACACACACACACACACACACCAAAACAAACATCAACGACAAAAATAACTGGTATATTTAAAGACAGGAAACTCTCTTCAAGAATGTCTCAGGAAAGCCAATGAGGGATCAAGTCAACCTTTATCCTTGAAAGACAACGTTTTTTAATATACAGTTGAAATACCTTGTGCCTGCTCAGCAGCAGTGTCTAGGACTCTGCTCCATGTCACCAAGCACTCTCTCTATATATGTACTCATTTTTTTTTCTTTCCGTGTAGTATCTCCTCTACCTGCTGTTTTATCTTGAGTTCTCAATCCGGGTTTTGGATTTGCTGTTCTTCCTGTCAACTATGTTTCATTTCATGCATGCTGATTCCAGTAAGAGAGAGCTTTTGAAGCTGGTAAAGCTGCTCTATAAACCGATGTCCTCACAGATATTTTATCAGTGTACCACAAAGGGACCTGCACTAGCAGGGCTGTGAAAGATCACATTCTCTGGATAAATCGGGATGTGGAGAGCATTTTATAGAGTCCAGACTACAGATAATTTGAAACAAGAAAATCTCAGACAATGCTAATAATCTTTTCAATTTAGCTGTTGATTTTGTTTGGTCTCTTTTGAGTTGACTTTTCCATAGTGAAATAAATAGAGCTGGGTGGTGGTGGTGCACGCCTTTAATCCCAGCACTCAGGAGGCAGAGGCAGGCGGATCTCTGTGAGTTTGAGACCAGCCTGGTCTACAAGAGCTAATTCCAGTGCAGGCTCCAAAGCCACAGAGAGACACTGTCTCGAAAAACCAAAAAATAAAATAAAATAAAATAAAAAATAAATAGAAAGGCAGTTTTAAAACTATGTATTAAACATAATGGAGGCAGTAGTTGTTGTGGGACAATGGTCTTGCATCCTGTAAATCCAGTTCATATTCTTTATTTTACAATGTTGATAGATTTAGTGAATCCAGAAAATAGCGCAAGAAAAGTATAAATCTAGGTTATTTCAAATAGAGTCAAATGGCTTTCATTTCACATTTTCTCCTGTTGTTTCCGTAATTCTCTTGCTTGAATTTAAAGACGATTGATGAAAGGGACAAGGAAGAGAGGAGGAAGAGAAGCAGAAAAGGGAGGGGAACAAAAGAAGAAAAATTCCAGGAGAAGGAAGAAGAATAAAAGGAAAGATTATTGCCTTCTTTAATTATTTGAAGAGATTCAATCTAGGTTTAATAAATGATATTTTACTCATTAAATCTGACATGGGAAATAAAATATTTCATAATTGCTGTGAGTTATGGAGTAACTAGTAATACTATTAGAATATAATTCATTACTTTTAAAAATGTTCGTAAAGGTAGTTTTCTTTTAAACTTAAATTCAATTAGAGTCAAATAAAGGACTAGAGTCACATAAGTTATGTCAAGTGTTATGGACAAATCACTGATACCTCAAGATCAAGATAGATGTTGGCACAAGGCCTGCTACCTCTAGATCAGTTTAGTAGCTGTTCTTAATCTCAGTTTTCTCATTTGAAGAAGAGAAATCACATGCCAATCTTGCCTAAATGATAGTTCTTCCTGCTACACTGAATCTCAATGTGGCTTCTGATGCAGAAAATGAAATAACCACAAATGACCGGACTACACATAATGCTTGGCCGGATCTCAAAGTGAATCATAACTGACAGGGCTGCAAATGAAAAAAAAAAAAAAACACAAACTTCACAGATAACCCCGAGCTTGATCAATGATATTTCCAATTTCCAGCTATTCTCTCCCAGCACGTGCCTATCTTAAGAGGATAATGGCAGAACGATAGTGATTTTGGGGGTCTCCTGTGAACCTCTCTTAGAATGGTTGCTGCTGTGATAGCTAAATCGAAGACAAAAGCCCCTGAAGAAAGAAGAAACCACTAGAATTGGACTTTAGGTTTCATTTCTACAATTCTGACACCCCTCCAACATGGATTTTTTTTTCTATTTTGTTTTGTTTATTTCTCATATTGCTGGGGCAATAGTAAAATAAAGAGAATTTGGTTCAAATTGGAAATATATCCTTTTATATTAGTTTAAATAAGTAGATTTTCTCTTAAATAGCAAATGAACTTAGACAGACAATGCTAATAATCTTTTTAACTTA
>JAQHUG010000308.1:591755-608955 GCA_028555095.1 Dicrostonyx torquatus
GACTTTGAGGTCTTTTTGGTCAAGTTTTCTTAAGTGTGACTGTCAGTTGACTTTCTGTTGCCCCTGAGTAAAGATGTAAAGACTTTCAGCTCCAGCAAAATGGTGGTCTGCACGAGGTCATGTTCCCTGCCATGATGATAATGGACTGAACCTCTGAAACTGTAAGGAAACCACCCCAATTATTTGTTTCCTTTATAAGAGTTGGCATGGTGTTTTCTCTCAGCTATACCACTTTATTTGCCTGCTTGTTTTCTATAAGGAGAGAAGAAAGCTTGGATTTGGATACATAGGTAGGGTTTGGGAGCAGATGAGTCCTAGGAAACCATGATCAGATTATATTCTATGAAAAAATGTTTTCCTAAAAATAAAGCAGAATCAGATAGAACCAACAAACAAAAGTAAGAAAGGAAAATATGTCTACACTTAATTTTCATATACTTCTCTTCAGAAATTTAGAATACTTCCTTTGTATCCTAAAATTTTAGAAAATATAATGTTACTGGAGTCACCAATACTTTACTGGGTTCTGTATTTTAGTTTCTGGGTTTTGATCACTATCAATATTATCCCATCCTCCATTAGTCTGAAATACTTAATAATGATCAACATTAAAATCTCCCTTCTGTATTCTATTAGGTCATATGGTTCCTTATGAACTATAATAGTCAAGTCAAGTATTTTTCTATTTTCTCTTTTTGGGATCTTAGGCCAGACAAAATCTAAGCTTCAATTCAACAGTTATGCTGAATGACAAGGAAACTAGAATTAACCATTTGTACATTTGAAAATATGTATAAAATATATAAAAAATATATAAAAATATAGCATTATTTTTATATTAATGGTTTTAAAAGTATCATCAGGCATATATTAAATAAAATAAGATTTAGTGGTCTTGGGTACTGACCCAAATTCTCCTTGAAACTCATTATTGTTTCTTATGTATTTCTTGTTGCCACAAGTAGTATTTCCATTCATAACCACCCAATAAGTCTTCACATCCCAAATTAGGACCATAGCATTTTGAGAGGTCTACATTGTGGGTATACAAATAGCCATTTTTTTCCTCTATGAAAAAATAATACAAAACTTTTCAGTCATTTATAGTATGTAAGCCTTATGCTTGTTATTTCTTCTGTGCCTTGTAAAGCTTCTAGCATGCTATCAGGACTCTTCGGTATGCCCTGGAACCATGAATTCCAGAGTATAATAGCATTGGGCCTTTTTTCCATTAGATCCCCTGGAAGCAAAAGAACATCTAGTTTATGTTTAAAAACAATTGCAACAAGGAAATTTAGGGAGGAGATACAAAGTCATGGGGCCTGAATTTAAGAGTATAGGGACTTGGTGTGGCCCTGTATCTGGTCATATTCTCCAACTTGCAGACTTGAATATGCTTATCATTGATTGGCTTCATAAGAACATGCCTTTCCCTGAGCGAGTACACTTTATTTTCATATTGCTACTTTTAAATATAAAACATATGTGATCCTTAAATTGTTAAATTTCTCTAAGCTAATATTATTCTTGATGCTCAGAAAGCTTCTGTCACAAAGGATATAGTGAAATGGTAAAGATTTAGCAGCCTTTCTCTGCCATGAGTTCTGGCTGATAGTAGTAAACACTTCTCTTACTGGCACACAAATGCTGTAATGTCAAGACCTTTCCTTCATTACAGTTTTAGTTATAAAGGCAGCTGAAAAGAGTCCTCTGTCATCCACTAGTATGGCTTGCACATCCTGATTACTATTGTTTCTAATTAAGGATAGCATTTCTTAATAGATACTACTTGTCTTCAACACAGGGAATCTACATTAGCCATTATCAATGTGCATTGATATTATGTCATCATTTTTTTTCCTTGTGATTTCAGGTAACATTTAGTCTACTTATATTTTGCAATACATTCTACCACCTTCAAAGGGAAGATTATGCCTATGTGTTGTGATGATTACTCTTCGTTGTAATCTGATGGCTGTTCTTAATCGTCAACTTCTTGACTACCTCTGAAAGAACTGCAATCCATAAATGAGGGACACACCTGTGAGAGGTTTTTTTTTTTTTCTCTTTTTTTTTGCCTGGTTTGTCATGGGTGAATCCACTCCTACTCTGGACCAATGAATTAGGAAGATACAGACTTTTGATCCAGACCTTGTATCAGAGAGTCAGCTTAGATTTATGCAATATCTTCTTCTTCTGGAAGCTTATATAATGTTATGAACGAAGGGAGCCTTTGTTCTTTGCCTGTTTGCTCCCCTCTTAGCAAGTCTTTTACTTCACTGGTATTAGAGTCTACTTCTTCAGGATTCCAGCACTTACTGATGACCACCAGAGACACCAACCTCATGGATTGAGCAATTTGTGGATTCTTGGACTTTCTGTTCATAGACAATCATTGTTGGATTAGTTGGGCTGTGGCTTCTATATACATATATATCCCATAACAACTGTTCTTATAACACATATATACATGAACACCCATACACACACATATGGATTTACAGAGTAACATTTTATATATATATGTGTGTGTGTGTGTGTGTGTGTGTGTGTGTGTGTGTGTGTGTGTGCATGCGTGTATACATATATATGTAGAAAGGGGAAAAATCATTCTATAAATTCTGCTAATCTAGAGTATACCTTGACTATTACATTTAAAACATCATCTTAATTTTATCTCTGATCAACTCTTTGGATGAATACTTCCTAGAAGGATCAGTTGAAGGGGGAAGATCTGCCCCAGTATGGATAGAAAGTAGTGGAAGCCCAGATGTGACCAGGTCTATGATAAAAAGAATGTTGATTTTTTTGCCCTTGTAAAGTGTTGGTGAATGCACAAAGTTTGTCGCTGCTCTCTCGCTGAGGACTGGACTGGACTGAATCTGGATGGGACAGCTGAAACCTCTAGTGTCATGAACTAGCTGTTGCCTGGAGAAGAAGGCCTGCCTTTATAACTGAGCTTTCCCTTGGTGTTGCCACACCTGGACTCTCAAGCACAGGCACTATTGCAAAGTGTTGAAAGAACAATTCTTGGGTCATCCAACATTTTCCGATTCCTTTGAATGTGTACCATAAAAAATATACCTAAAATCACATTTCTTACTTTTAATGTAATACAGTAGTTTCTCTGTGCTGAGATTCAGAGGAAAAATTCAATCTTAAGCATATAACTCTCTGCTCAAACAGTGGATTCTCAAGTTGACTGGTTGAACTATTTGTAATGCTATACGCTTGCTATTTGACAGTAAGTTATTTGATACTTTGTTTCTGTTGGAGAACTCAAATGTAATTGTTTGGTAGGCACCAAAATTTTATCATCCTTTAAAAACCCGAAAGTAAACTTTGGCTTTGCAGAGACAGAGTGCTATATCTAAGTCAAAGGTTTCTCTTCCCATCATCATATACCACCTGTGCGTTGTCATAGCCTCTCTTTTGTAATGGAAATTATGTTCAATCTAAGCCTTTTCTTGAGACAGTATTTAAGCCCAATATTTATTTACTGTTGAATTGTGCATATTTTTAAAACTGGACCCTGGCATGAGTACAATGTCAGCAGATGTCTATCAGAGCTTCACACTGGGAGAGACACTTAAAGAGAGTTTATAATGCTGTTTCCCAGGTCTGCATGCTGCTGTCAGAAAGCTGAAGGACTCTGTGGCCTTTCTGCATATTATTACTTTCATCAATAAAATTTGCATTTTAATCTATAGGCATGTTATAGCATTCTGTCACCTACTATCAACATCCTGTCTACAGCTGTCAAACTGGAAACATGATGATCTTGACAGAGATTTTCATTCCACTTTGCAAATATTGCTTGCATCATTGAAAGTGTAGCATATCTTTGATCAGAATGTATAGGACATTAGAGGGACCTAAAGCTTCATTTAAATAAACAAAAGTGGCTTTGTGAATAATTACATTGCCATGATTAGTCAACAGTTTGAGAAACAATGACAGGAGTCCCCACAGCATCTGGAGCATAGAATCCCAGGTGTTCCAAATGGAAAGCATCCCCCTTAGTTCTGTTTACCTGCTTTAGTGGAAATTACACATGCATATCAAAGCAGCCATGGCCAGGCACAGCACAGAGAAGATTTTAATTAAAAATATCCATACACTGGTGGCCCAATTATACCTATGGACTTGCTGAAATCACTATGTGAGCAAAGGTATAAAGTAGCCAGACTCACAGAAAATATTTAGAAATATAGCATGGTACTGGATTTCAAAGAAAGACCATCTATTGAACCAGTAACACTTTCATCTCCTAGAGGGCTACTTAAAGAGAGATAAAAAGAAGCATAAAAAACCCACAAAAATCCTGTGCTTTGCAGTCTCAAAAACAACCATTAAGTAAGTGGTTTCTAAATAGTATTACCAAAGGTGCTTGGTAAAATATCCCCAAGGAAGCTATTCAAAATTCCATAAATCTGTTGAAAGCAGCCTTTTATTTTCCAATGTTTAGAGGAAAATAAGACAGATTTCACAAAATGTAAACTTGAAACTTTATAGTGCATTGCACTTGGATTGTGTGACTCAAATACCCTTGGGCTCCCACAGTGTTCTGTGTTTCTTTTTGAGTAATCCTAAAATTCTCCACTTATTACTGTTTTTGCTTCCCCAGTTCCATTGTAGTTAGGTGTTCTTAACACAGCCCTGCAAGAGATTGAGCATTACCTTCTTTCTGAGCTCAGCTCTACCATCAGGGAGAACTAATTGTTTATATGGGCACTGCTTACTCGTGTCTGTAAAAGAGTGGTGCAGAAAGAAAGCATTAAAGAATTGGTAATGACTGGCAACTTAACGGTGAGGGTCAACATGCTTCATGCTAGTTTTGGCTCCTGGCTCTTGTACCTCCCCAAACCATGAACAGATGCAGCAGCAATGGTTTGCCTCAAAGAGCATTGCTTACCACTCTGATCTTTATTGTAAAGAGCTAAGCAGGAGAGAGCAAAGAAGTAGCTATGATTTGCCACTGGAAGCTGTAAGATGCTCTATTTTAAGTGCTGTCATTTTTATTTGTCATCTTATATTTTTATGAAATATATATATTTCATAATATATATGCTCTTTGACCCTTGAATATAGAATTTTATATTTTTGTTGACTCCATAAAACATGAAGCCATGTAGACAGGAACTGTTCAATGAACTGTTATTAAGTGCAAGAAACACAATATTAATTTCCTATATAATTATTTACATAAAAATAATAGCATTTATAGAACATGCTCAACCTTTTCTATATTAAATATTATGTATTTAGATGTTCACAAACATTGGGTTTGGTAAAGCAATGCCATTTTGAAGATTTTTCTATTGAGAGTTGTAAGCCTGACTCATTTCAATGACCTCAAGTGATGGCTTACTCAGAAGAACCTGTTACATTCAAAGAAAACCTGCACTTATTTCTGATAGGTGGTTTCTTAGTATATTAGCATATCAGTATTAGAAGCTTTGGATGTTTCTGTACATCATATTATATTCATAAGAACTGTACACTCTACTATTTATATGGAACATTATCAAATTATCTCACCTAGATTTCATATTCTCTTAGTCTGGGCTGTTACTCATGCTCCCTCAAAGCTTTCTTAAATTGTACACTCTCTTTACTGACTTTACTAGTACTTTAGTACTAGTCTGTGACTTATGTCAGCAATATTTGAATGAGAAATATCTTGGATATGTTAAGACACTACAGCACATGCCATTTCACTCGTTTGACTTAATTTCTGATATTCTGTATTCATAGAGAGCATTCTCCCACAGAGTATCTATTCTGTATCTATGCAGAGTATCTATTCAACTACTCTAATTTCTCTTTCACTTTCCTGAGAGCATACTGATTAGCACTTTAGTTATTGATGTGCATGAATTTAAAATTATTATATATTCATTTAAAGTTTAGTGTCAGGCAGTACATTGAAAGCAAAATTATACCCTGGTGTTTTGATAGAACATACATTGTATAATACATACAAGAGTGTTTTCTCTTGTAATTCTGTGGTGGCCATTGTTGCTGTTATTTTTCTTTGACATTAGTGCCAATTCAAGAGGAATTGTGTCAGAGACAAGGGACATCCCTTCTTCTCTGGAGTTGTAAGGTCTTCCAAAAATTGTGCTTGATTGCTTTGCTCCAGAAATATATTTTATTGACTGAGAAATTACAACTAGGTAATTCATGCATATAAATCTGGGTATATGTCTATAACCATGAATGTGTTCACCTGACTCAAAGCTGACTCCCACAGATGGATGTGCCCTAAACACACTGCTTATCATAAGCATGAATTGCACTATGCTATGAGACAAAACATGGGTCTAAAAGTCCTAATATAGGAAAACATGGAATTTATATTATTTTACACATATCATCCCTAATGGAAACACTGTTAGTATAATTCAATCTACCTGTTAAAATGTGAACTCTAGAAGTTGGAAAATTACATATGTAACTTTCTAAAATGCAAGAAAACTGTGGTAAAAAAGTTTTCTTGTTTTAACTTTTGGTCGAATAAATGCATAATACTGATATTTCCAGGAAGAAGGGTTAGTTTGCAGTAACAATATATTATCACCAAAATGTTTGCTGTGGTAGACATTTCCCAGCAGTCATTGGAAAGCTTCTCATTCAACTCGTGTACAATAGAAAATATCAAAAAATTCTCCATGAGATTTTGATTTTAGTCATTAGTTTATTATTAATTGAACTTTTGTGGAAAATCGCCATAAATGGATCAAATAGAAGGTCTTTTAATTCACAAAATGAGTGTTAAGATTAATTTTAGATGATATATTTGTGGTGTACATATTTTTATAGAAATTATAAAAATAGATGTTATAATAAAATAAAAAGGTGTTTTGATATAATTACGTTAAACTCTCTGCCCAAAAGTGTCTTTATCAGGCGTTTCTACTATCTGATTGGTGTCTCTCCTCTGGTATCTCTCTACTTTTCAAAAGTGTTGATTGTGCTGTGGACAGAAAGAAAGTATAGAGATCATAGAAGTCAGTTTTAGGAAACATAACCAAACTCATTGTAAGTTTAAGTTTCAGATTATAGCTACCTCTATAACATAGAATATATATCAATGTAATTTTCAAACAATAGTAGCTAGCATACAAAATACATGACTTATAAACACATACAAAAATAAAATAATTTTCATAATAAAATATAATAACTTTATGAATATGACATCAAAGACTGGGACACAATGGTTTGGTGTGTTACAAACTACGAGAATGGCTACAGACTACTGGAAATACACTGTTCTGTACTTTACCTTGGTGTAAGTTTGTATAATAGCTTTCTTCCTGTTTTCAATATTATTAAATTTGAGATTTATAAGCATGTATCATATTATAAGCATGACTGCCACTGAAGGATACATATGCATATATGTATATATATGTGTATATATACATAGGATATATATGTATATCTTTTGCAACAGTTTTATATTTATACACACACATGTATAAACTCACATATACACGTATGTATGTACGTATATATACATATGTATATATATATATACATATATATATATATAAAACTGTTGCAAAAGATTTTATTTGTAATTCTAAACCGTAATAGTTTATTAAATGGTTTCAACTTGTCTATAGTTTGGACTCTGAAATCCATTGAAGTATAAGATGTGCATAAATGCTTAAAATGGATAATTAAAATCACATGAATTGATTTTAGAAAAACAAAGTTTATTGATTTTATAATAATTAAGAGTAATTAGGTATCTTAACCTAAATAATTATACTCTAATACTAATATTTTTACCACTTACTTTAATTAATTTATCTATAATTCAGTGTGTTATATGCTAAGCTGCACAAAATGTATTGAAACGCCAGCAATCATGATAAACTGAAATATCCAAGACATTGGATAATTAGCACCATAATTGAAAATAAATTATTAATAAAAGACAAGACTTCTGCACATTTTATCTCAGTATTATTTCTCTATATAAGAAGAAATATAAGCTGTAAGTGAGAAAAAGGCTAATTTTATGTTTTCTAAGCAAAAATAAAAAGCATACATACAAGGAGCTGAACATGAATTTATATTTAATAAGATCATTTGACTTGATATACCTAAAACATCTTCTTTTATAGTGAGTTCATAACTAAGTATGTGACATAGGAAACTGGCATATGTGTCTATGGCATATGTGTTACCTTCCTCATTCCTGCCAAGCTTCAGATAGCTGGGCCCCAGGATGTTTGTCTCTTCTATTCTGTCCTATTGTTAGGGGTGTAGATTACATCTCCTTCCCTACTCTCTATGGAAACTACCCATTTTTCCCATCATTTTCTTTTGTCCTGGACCCATTTGTCCCATTCCTTTCCATTATACTTATTATTTTCCCCACAGTGGTTCACACATTTCTTATATACAAAAAATATTTCTTTCCCCATTATTTCACAGATTTCTCAGTATCATGTATAACTTAGTGTGATTCCACTTACTGTAACTCTAAATCAAAATTTCTAATGTGAACCTTGTCTTAAATTCAAGTTATATGTCAAATTACCAACATACGTCTCTCTGGAATTTCCATATTGAAATCATTTTGACATATTTGCTGCACAACCTACTTTCTTTTTATCAATATTGCTCTTTCTTTTCATTCTTCATTTTACTTTCTAAGAAGAAAACCGGTTTAACTAGTTTTATTTTTTTTAATTTAAAATAAGTATAGCTCCCTATGGCTTTTCTCACCCCGTTTCACTTCACATCCATTACCCTCCACCCTTAGTTATTAACTACACACCATTCTTTTTCTCCATCATGTCTACTGTTACTGCCATGGCCATCTTATTTGTAATGTCACTTTTCAGGGTAAGGTTGACAGAATTCAATTAAAAGTGAATTCTCTCTGTGGCACAGGAGACATCTAGTAGGACAGGCAAGTTTAGTTTATCTGCAAACATTCCAAGCAGAGATGGTGATGTGGTGTTTACTCGAATTTCACTTCTCAGAAAGGTGCCAGTTAAACCACCCTAACTCAGGGTGTTAAGGAAAATATAATAGGGAATGTAGGTAGAACAGCTAATAAATATCTTTCTCTGTTTGTGTGTGTTTGTGTATGTGTCGTCTGTGTGTTTGATGTGCTTTTAATTTGACAGTATCTATTGCTAAGAACAGAGTTTTATCATGACATAGGCAATAGGTGAATGTATGCAAGGTATGACTAAAGGACAATATTATGCATGTTCCAACAATAAAACTGGAGATTTAGAAAACACTGAAAGACAAAGTAAAATTGGAAAGAAACTAGATAGATGATAGAAATAAAGAGATAGATTATAGATATATGACATGATACATAGGTTAATAATAAAAATATTTTGTTGCTGATATTAGTAAATATTAAATATTAATAGTTGACCATGATTTTTCTAAATGAAAATTTTATTTCTTCCCCTTGTAGATAAAGCTTCATAGCATGATCTCCTTCCTGATTTTTCACAATGTTCTACAAACATAAAAGTAAATAGATAACCATTTCTTAAATTCTATATATTCAAATAAATAAAACTGATGGCTTCGTGTTTCAGAACTATACACTGATTTTTTTTCCCTGATCGAATTCACACTGTCTTGTAGTTCTAAAACATTTGCAAGAAACAGAAAAACAACACAGAGTAAGTATAGTGGGGAAAATACTTCAGGCTTAAATATTTGCTTATGTAAAATTTAGCATGCTCAGAGTAACATATTTAGTTAATTCTGTTGTGAAATAGTTATTT
The DNA here is from genome assembly GCA_028555095.1 of Dicrostonyx torquatus. Taxonomy (NCBI): domain Eukaryota; kingdom Metazoa; phylum Chordata; class Mammalia; order Rodentia; family Cricetidae; genus Dicrostonyx; species Dicrostonyx torquatus. The sequence continues at coordinate 601,535 of JAQHUG010000308.1, forward strand.
ATGTCTCTAAGACTCAAAATGACTCTTGAGATCTCAAAGGTACCAAGGAAAAGCTGGGAATGCTTTAAATTTAAGGAGTAAAAGGCAAGCACTTGAAGTCAAATTATAATGAATTCTGCTTCATTTATCATGCACAGTCAGAAAGAAATTTTGAGTAACTGGAAAATTAGAAAAAAAAAAGCAAATCAGATTAAGGGATAAATGGCAAATTTATATGCCAGAATTCAGCAAAATTGCTGATAATTTATTTTATTAGAGAAGACAAAATAAGTGAGGTGATGGATACAAATTAGAATATTATTTAAATATATAGAAAACATTTTAATGTTAATTTTCTAAACAGTGTTCTTTAAAGCCATGATATGAAATATAGTCTACCAGGGCAACCACCTGACCAATAGAATATTTTTTGCATACATTCCATTTGCTGTTGCCAGTAATTTATGTGAAATTTACAGTATGTGTTGAATCTTTTATTCTACATGCAAACTTATTATTATTAAATTATTAATGTATAATTAAAAAATAGTAATTATTAAGTGTTATTAGTTTCATTTTTAAAATATACTTAATATTTGTAATATTCAAGCATCAAATTACATGTGCTTCCATTAAAATCTGCATTGTGTATTTTCTTGTGGCACAACAATGCTAAAGTAATTTAATAACAGTTAAAGTGATTAGGAAAAGTAAATAGAGAAGACAAAATAGGTGAGGAGATGGATGCAAATTAGAATATTATTTAAGTATACAAAAAACATTTTAAAGTTAATTTTCAAAACAATGTTCTTTAAAGCCATGATACAAAATATAGTTTACCAGGGCAACCACCTGACAAAGCTAAATTCTCAGCCTTCTTGTCCCTGTGTATCATGAATTACACCATGACAGTACTTGGGTTTGCTTTGTTAGATAGATGATTCTTCCCTTTCAAATACTTAATCCTATAATTTTAATTCTCGTTCATTAACAATATTCTTACTTCTTAACTAAGGAAAATAAACTAACCAATGTTTAATTTACAATGTCTCTTAGTGATGAGCTATTCTCAGCAATTCTGTAAATTACAAAGTAAACTCAACATGGAGTCTAAGCAGTGCAGGGGAATGATTGGAATTGTTGATCTATCCAGCTGTTCAGAAATCTACACATAGAAAGGCACGCTCCTTAAGCAGAGTGAAAGAGGACTCTCAGAGAAGACTCTTCATTGTTTTTTTCAAACAATTAGAGGTAGATATTTTGTGGATGTGTAACGCAAATGCCTACCACTCATTCTGAAGATACAGTTCTTTGATGTCTCAGCAGAACACTCAGAGCTAAGCAATTAGAGGTCACAAAGTGGGAGGGAACAGAAATGAGGAGGAAAATAGTCCACTCAGGGATAAGGAGGAAAATGATAAGACCTCCACTTTCTCTCAGATTCTCCTGGGAAGCGGTGACCTGAGTGAAAGCAGTCACCTTCTGCTCTGGGGGCTGTGCCTTGAGAACATACGTACTGAGTGTCAGTGATAGAAGCAGTCGTCCCTGAATATGTAGAAGTAGATATTCAGACTGAAATGAATAAGAAACAAATTCTATCACCGCTATCAATAGAAAGAGGGAAGCACATTCATTTAAATATATCTGCTTTATCAGAAATATATAATATAAGAAATAGTCGATCTGTAATGTTACTGCAAAAATGACAAAATAGATTCCCAACTATTTATAAAACTTGTCAAACTGTGGTTAAAAACCAGAACCTGTTACACTGTTTCTATGAACTACCTTAAAAACTGTGATAAAGAAAAGTTGGTTATAAATTGTTGCTTATTTCTTCTCCATTTACACCCTCCGTCCCCATCTCCTTGGGATAACACAGACTAGAAGGTTGAAAACTCATATCCTAGCTGGGTGGTGGTGGCACATGCCTTTAATCCCAGCACTCGGGAGGCTAAGGCAGGCGGATCTCTGTGAGTTCAAGGACAGCCTGGTCTACAAGAGCTAGTTCCAGGACAGGCTCCAAAGCCACAGAGAAACCCTCTCTCGAAAAACAAAAAAACAACAACAACAACAAAAAATTCATACCCTATCCTCTCTCCTAGTGAGGCATGCTGTAATGAAGCAGCTGTGTGAGGATCCGTGGCTCAGATAAGATATGCCATCTTCCCACAGCCATGGTTTCTGGAAAGGACATTCAAACAAACTACATTTTCGTTGTCTTTGAACTCCATTTTCAGAATGGGTACACCTGATTGTGAGTGCAAAGTGGTGACGGTGGGAGCCATTGATGCTTCCCAGATTCTAGATGACCTCTAACTTCATGCAACCTTGGACTTAGTGAGTGGGGATTCCTTGACTTTCCCTCACCAGCCCTCCAACCACAATCATGAAATTCCCTTAAAATATCTACAGCAAGTATCTACACTCGCATACACTTAGGACAGATAGGGAAAGAGACTAGAAAAGTATAAAGCAAAACAAATTGTGAAGAACTAAACAAAATATGAACCAATGTTTTCTGTCATAATTTTGATATCATTATACCAGTTATATGAGGGAAGAATACAAGAGAGCCAATGGCTTCAGGTTTGTAGCTTTTGAACCTTACTTACATTAAAAGACATTCATTAAAGCCACTGTTGAAGCAGGGAAGGACACTAGGAATAAGTAGAATCAAATTAAATTCCTAACATGCATATACACATCTCTTATCAAATATATTTAGTTATATAATATGTATATATACACATACAAATTATAATGTGTACTTCTTTTCTTTTTCAAAGTATTTACAATTTAAATAGCCAATAAGATTTTATACAAACAAGCCATTAGAAAGTTTGTCAAACTAGCATTTCCAAGGCATATTATCTCATCAAAACCCATGTCACTGAAGTTAGCTTTCCATAATGTAACAACTATCTGAGATAAGCAACAGAGAAGGGAAAGGCTGATTTGTGGGTTTTGTCTAGGGAGGTTTTGGCCCATGCTGAACAGGCATCTTTGCTTGGGATCTACTGCAGTACATATTGATGTTGGAATCACACAACAGAGCAAACTGTTAGCCTCATAGCCCAGGAAGAAAAGACCAGAGATCCGTGTACTGTGGTCTTGCAGAATGCTGGTGACACCAAACTTCCTACTAAGCCTCAGTTCTTAAATAGTCTCACTCTTTCCATTAATCTCAAGCTAGGAAGCAGTTTGTTCACACATAAGTGTGGGAGATATCTAAGATCCAAGTTATTTACACTTGAAAATATTACACAATGTGCAAAATCATACTATTTAAAAGTAGTAGCGTCCATTTCTAAATGAGTAATACCAATAAATCAGAAGGAATCTTTCAGATACCCTAAATATGTGGTGAAAGAATAATACGTGGAAGTATTTAATCACAAGGGAACGTAAAATGTCTGATGTTCTTTCTCTTCAACATGAAGGCATCAAACCTGAAACAGAATAGCTTTCAGTGACTTACTTGAGGCCGTACCCTCCACCTGCTTTAACAGCACAGGGTCTATCCGCTCTCCCCAATACTCCAAACTCCTTCCCTTTGTATTTTCAGTGGACAGCAAATGTATTTCTTCTTAAGTTAAAAAATTATGTCCACTCCAACTACAAAATCATGTACCATCCATCTGTGGTCTAGTCACGTTCATTCCTTTAATTACTATGGCTATTTGCATGCAAAACTAGCAAAGGGAGCAAGAGCAGTACGGATGACATTTGAAAAGCTCGCAAAACCTACAATATGATCCTCTAGCATTTTACTTGACATCACTGTTTTGTGCTCCCTGCCAGCTCTGGCAGTTCCACTCTGCTCTGCCTCCTACTTGGTGACAGCAATGCCTTCAGCAATTGGACTTTTAAAGGAAAGAAAGTAGGAAGAGAAGATAAATGATATTACGTTCCTCCTTTTCTCTCTTCCTTGATTTTATTTAAAATGTGGAACTACAAGGTAGGAACCATAAGAGAGAAAACAGCAAGGATGTCACCACATTAAATAGTGGTGCCCCATGATGGCAGCAGACAGGGAGAAACTATCTGGTCTATGATTCTACTTGTCAAGAGATACTTATGGGTCTTTATTTTTTTAAACACTATTGTTTTTATTGCATGTACAAAGCTAGTATTCCGGGGCTAAAGAGATGGTTCAGTGATTAAGAAAGCATTGCAGCAATATCTTTTCAATTAATTAAATCAGTTGCATCTGAATGTCTTCTTAGGAAGTAGGGAGATTTTCACCTCTAGAAACTTTGTCTTTAGGGTGATCTGCATTAGATATCACTTCAAGCTCTCTGGGTTCCCCCTACAGTAGTCAGCTACTGGCAAGGTTTTAAGACTTTCCAAAGGCTCATCAGCACCAGTCTGTGTTTATGATTTTTGCTTTGTTTCTATTTTACTTTATTCCAAATTATGGATGTCTGTACACTGACTGACAGAAAAATCTGATTAAGTTTTAGAGAGGGAATCTTTCTCTAAGAGAGAGAAGTCCCCAGTTCCAATGTCCTGTAGGTCTTGCAATTGAGAGGTTTCACTTCATAAATTCCAAGAGCCAGAATCCCAGATTGTTGCCCTCACCTCATACAACCATTCTCTCTCTCTCTCTCTCTCTCTCTCTCTCTCTCTCTCTCTTATTTTTGTCTTTTTCAAAATATTTTATTTCATCTGAAGAAATAGCACTGGCTACTGTTCCAGAGGATCCAGGTTAAATCCTAGGTTCAATTTCCAGCACCCACATGGCAGATCACAACTGTTTGCATCTCTATATTCCAAGGGACCATGACACTCTGACAGAGACATACATGCAGACAAACCACTAATGCATGTAATTTTTTTGTTTTTTTAAATATTGTTTATCCTCCTTCTCCTCTTTTCAGATGCTCCCCCAAATGCTGATCTAGATCAATTACATTCTTTGTCTTTCATTTGAAAAGAGCTATCTACTATAAAATAACAAGTCATAAAAAATAAAATTAGAAGATAAAATGAAAATGATCATACCACGTTTGGACAAGATAAATCAACAAAAATTAAATAAATAAAAGATACCCAATAGAATAGAGGAAAAAAGAATAAGAGACCCAGTGGCTTGCACATATGGGAGTTCCATGAAAATATGAAACTAAAAGCTATGGTATAAGCTCTAGTGTATACAGGAGACCTAGTGTAGTCCCTTATAGGTCTTGTATGTGTTGCTTCAGTCTCTGTGAGATCATATGAGTTTTGCTCAGTTGTGTTGGTGTCCTCTTTCTCCTGTCTCACCCATTCCTACCTCCACTTCCACAAGGTACCCTTAGCTCTGAGGAAAGGGAATTAATGGAGACATCCAATAAAGTATTCATTGGTTTCATTCTCTCTTTTAAATTTGTTGTGGGTCTCTGTATTTCTTCCTATCAGCTGCTGAACTCAGTATCCCTGATGATGACTGAATAATGCACCCATCTAGAAGTATAGTGGAATGACATAAGGAGTCTTTTTATTGCTACATTTTTAGACCAATAGTCTTTGATTAACCATAACACTGTGTGCTAGGTAGATTCTGGTTCTTGATTATCCATGCAGTGTCTGGTATAGGTTCTATCTTCTGGAGTGGGATTTAATTCAAATCAAACATTGGTTGGTTAATCCCACAAGGTTTGTGCCACTATTATTCTAGGAATATTTTGTGGACAGGTCAGATTGTAGATCAAATGTTTTGTGGTTAAGGTGGTGTTCACTTTTATCTTTTGATAGCCTGTAGAGTACTTTTCGAAGTCACAGATAGAGAAACACAGTAGTGAACATTGTATATAGGTACCAGCTTGACCTTTCCATGTTCAATCAGTTGTGTGAAAATTGCCTTCATTTAAGGGGCCTTCCTGTCAGTCAAGAAAAACAACCTATTGTCTTGAAAACAGCCTGGGATATCTGGAAATTAAGACAAGAACATCATTATTGACATATTTTCTGAGAATCAGCATAGAGAAGTAGTGTTCCACAAATGACCAAGATTGTACCTTTTGCTGGCACCAAAAATTGATACTATAAGAGAAACCCAGATGGTGCTGGTTTTGAAGGTTTCCAGGAGTCATAGAGAGCAGCTAAGGCTTGGTCCTGTGTGGAAGGGTTGGTGTCTCTGAAGGGAGGCCAGGTGAGGCTATTGGTGAAAACTCAACCCAGTAAGAGCAGAATACCCCAATATTTTGGAGATTTTCGTACCATGAGTTGAGCCAAAAAGAACAGCAGTGGCAAAGTAGTGTCACCAGTAGGAGCTCAGAAGACAAGTTATATGTACTTCAGGGGGCAGAGCTAATGAAGTAATTCAAGATTCATGAGCAAATCCCAGACATTGAAAATTGAATTATTTATATTGCTGGAGTTGAGTTTCTGTCTGTTAAGACTGTAACTGTGCTCTGGGTCTTCCCTTTCAAAATAATAAAGTTTTTAACTTATTTTTATCTCCATGGGCCCACAGTTAAGGAACTTTGGATATTGAACAGTGGATTTTTAAACAGACTGAATTTTTATGTGTTTGAATTTTTAGATTTTGGAATGTTTTTTTTGTAATATTTCTCTTAATGTATAATTTTTGGAAGGACAAGAAGAAAAGGCTACTACTTAACAGTCATCTATTTATTGTGTGTTAGGAGATAGGTATCAATTTTCTAGTTTTACCTCAACTAGACACAAGTTAAAGTTATGTGAAAGAATGGATGCTTAATTGTGAAAACACCTTTGTAAGACCCAAATGTAAGGCATTTTCTTAATTAGTAATTGATGGGGGAGATACATTCCATTTTGGGAGGTACCATTCCTGTGCTGGTGGTCCTAGGTTCTAAACGAAAGCAGACTGAGAAACTGTGATAAGCAAGCAAGGAAGCAACACACCTTCCTAGACTCTGCATCATCTCCTAACTCCACGTTTTTGCCCTGCTTAGCTTCCAATCCTGACTTCTTTCAATGACAAACTATGAGAAAATATAACTCCAATACATCTCTCACCCGCAGAGAACAAGAAAGGTGGTGACTTGTTATAGAAATATCAGAGTGAGTGAAAAATATTTGCTTCACAAGCCTAAAGACCTAAATTTGGTCCCCTAAACCTACATTAAAAGGCCACATATGGGCCTAGAGAGAAGGCTCAACAGTCAAGAGCATTTACTGCTCTTGCAGAGAACCCGAGTTTAGTTCACAGCACATACCTTGTGGGGCTCACAATGACCTGCAGCTCCAAATCAAGGGGACCAGAAGTCTCTGGTCTCTGAAAACACCCTATATAATTGGAAATGTGCTCACACGTGTGCACACACACACACACACACACACACACATACACGTTTTAAAAAATAGGAATCGTTATGTTCTTTCAGAGGACCCAAATATGTTTTCCAGCACACACGTGTATAGCTTACTACCACCTGTAACTCTCTCTCCAAGGTCCATGCTACCCTCTCTGA
>JAQHUG010000308.1:622043-634638 GCA_028555095.1 Dicrostonyx torquatus
CCAGCCTTAAAGGCTGCCAGCAATAACTCACACCTTAATCCCAGCGGCCACGATAACATACACACTGGTGTGCCATAGAAAATAAAAAGTAGTGGTCCTTAATCCCAGAAGTAGAGAGGATTATAAAATGGGAGGAGACAGTGCTCATGTTCAGTCTCATTCTGAGACTCCTGGAGACAGGATCTCCATTTCAGACTGAGGTAGAGTTAAGAACCAGTGGCTGGCTGTTTTGCATTTCTGACATTCAGGTTAAACCCCAATTTTTGTTTCTGAGTTTTTATTAATCATGTTACATGTGCGCATGCATGCACGCACACACATACACCCCTTGCACTCAAAGCCCACAATCATAATCATACAAATATGCACAGAATATAAAGTAAAATAAGGAAATATTTCATATAATAGAAATAAGAATAAGAAAAAATGCCTGAAACAAACCTGAGAATTTTAAGAGTTGGAGTATCCAGATTTCTAAAACGCTATTATAAAGAGAATGATTGATAAAGAAAAATAATAACAAAAAGAAAATGTTAGGTAACAAATTTCACAATTTATCACATAAAAACGATGAGTCATCTACACGTATGGTTTTCAAAAATAATTTTGTGACCCCAGTGTTCCAAAGGAAAAAAAATCTGCTGCTCCTGCGTCTCATTCATATTAATGATGAGGAAGAACATGCGGAGCTCTGGGCCTTGTCCTCATTACAAATTCTACTCCAGGAAGATAATGAAGCATTTCTGGCAATGTGATACATGGTCATTTCATTTTTGTGTGTTCTTGCAGTCACTTGGCCTGTAGATTGGAGCTTATTAGCCCTTGCTTGAGTGATTGTTACAAGAGTAGTATTCTCTTGGGTCATGTCTATGAATCTCTATTCTACTCAATTATTCTGTATCATTTGAACCACAACTGACCTCAAATATCTCATTATTTATGTTGAACACAATAAACTGATTAAAAATTTTAAATAATATTTTATTTTGAAGGCAACTTTATATGCCCAGGCTTATCCTGTTAAAATGGGAATAAATAGTTACCTATATAATTATCTACAGAGTGATAATTTTACAGCATACATTGTGACTAGCCATATGAGAGAACAACTCCAAATGAATATTATTACATCATTATGCTATATTGTACTTAATCATATCAAATTTTACTTTTATTACTGTTTCAAATTTTAAAATTTGGATGAACCATACAGTACTTTCTTTCCCCAAAAAAACTATTCTCACAAAGCAGAAATACATTAAGAAAATATTAAGCCTTAATATTTGGTAGGATTATCTTATAGAAAAGTAGGAAGAGAGTCAAAGAGAAAATAGCAATTATCTCCAAATTATCTAGAATGTATAGTAATAAATAGTTCGTTAAAAAAGGAACATTATCTAATATGAATCTATTTTTTCAGTAAAGACACCATGGGACTAACAACTATAAAGACATCATGGGACTAACTCTGCCTATTAGACTTTGAAATGTCATAATTCAAGATGAATTTTATACTGCTCACATGTCAAACTTTGCCATTTAGTAAATGATACCTTACATAATGAATTTTAATTTTTTTAATTCTTAATCTGATAACTGCCTAGGAACTGGGGCTCACTGGACTTACCCTAATATCATGAGAGTTTATAGCAAAAAAGGATGGTTCAGAGTTCAAGAAAAGTTCAAAAACTCAATATTATATTTATTGACTACTGATGGCTTTCATTCCATTACAGATTCAGAAAAATGAGAGCTCAGGTATAATAAATCGGGAGTTGTCCATACAAATTAGTTATTGTGGGTAGGGGAGAGAAGGTTGGAATCAGAAGGGATGAAGCAAAGAGAAACAGGTTCTCATAATATAAAGGTTGTAGTAATACAGTATTTTAAAGAAAAGTCCTGAAAACACACATAAGGTACATACAGACTGAGCATGTTATACCTACACATTTATGACTGTATATGTAAGGATGAGTAATGAAAAAAAAGTTCATGAATGTGAAAGAATGCAAGGAGCTACAGGATGACCTAAAGGAAAGAAAAACCTGAAAATTATATAATTCTATTATAACCTCAGTATTTTTGAAGTTAGAAGTTCGGCGATTTCTGCAAGGAGCGTTATAGAATTTTAGTCACAGACAAAACAGAACACAAGAGTCTGGTGCAGTAGAATAAAGACAGCCACGTCTGAGCTCAGCTCGTCTGGGAGCTTCCTTAACTGTGAACCAGATGGGATGCTGTAACAGTTTTCACTGCGCTGAGGCAGAAGGCAGCTTGTAACAGAATGTGGAATTCCTGGGAGCCTGTTTTAGGTCCTCCTGTATCTAAATACGTTGGAACCAAATTGTGGGGTGTACAAGTAAAATAAATCATCACAACAGGAGATAAAAAGCAGAGAAAGATTCTTCCGCAGCAGGCAAGGAGAGTATGGGAAGTATTTTCACCATGCCCTCTTTGAACCAAGGAGGTGCGGATACGTATTTCGTCAGCTTGTACAGTGCAGGCAGGTATGCTCAGCTTGCCATGGGCCTTTTAGCTGGAAATAAAGGAAAGGATGCTTTGAAGGTTCGCTAAAAAAATTTAAAAATCTTTCTGGCAGGTACCTATCTAGCTTAGTCACAGCACAAACGCTACCCCTAAACTTAACATATCTCTCCTTTGTAGAAGAAAAAAAAAGATGAAAATAAAAGGGAAACTTCTACGTTTTAAATAGTCAGCCATGACTCTGACTTTGATGGCTGTGACAGCTGATTCTCATGTAAGCATGTGAAACTTGATGGCCTCCTCTGAAATGGATGGTCTCATAACACAAACACACCATAGGGCTACTACTTACCAAGCCGGCAAATCTCCACGTCTCTGTCCAGACAGGGACCTCACACAAATGGCCCGTAATCCTAAATTTCCCTGTGTCATTTCTCACAGCCTCTGAGAACACTGCTTGATCCTCAAAATGAGAAAATCTGAAGGAAATAGGACTATTTTTGGATGTCCTTTGAATGGTTGAGCTGTTATGGGGCACTTAAACTCTTAAACTTACTGGATAGGTCCATCTACATTAAAGAAATTAGCAAAGAAAAATGATTAGTGGGAAATGGATTTACTCATTTTCGTCAAACTCTGTCTTTACTGTAACAGTCCTACAACTTATACATCTTTATAAAAAAGATGATACAAAAGCCTGTGTGTTGGTGTGTGTGCTGTTAATTTAATTGAGATTGAGTATCAGTCCTGAGGGAGATCTCTTCCTGGGCAGTTAATTTCCTCTGTTACTTCAGGAGAGCATTGTCAGTCTTTCCCTGACCTCCCTAGCAAATTGGAATCCTATAGATGTTCTAATTGTTTGAGGTTTGTTGTTTTAATACCTGATAGAGGCACAGGAGGGGTGTCTCTTTAATTACCCTTTTCCTGCATAAGATCTTGGTTACAACTATGATTAACTTCTGAAGGCAGAAATGTACTAATATGGACTCAAATTTTCTGGCTCCTATGTTTCAGATTTTCTCACAAGGGACATGGGTTTTCACTCCAGGAATCCTCGTTTCTTTGGAGGTAAGACTATCTTTAGGAAAATCAACTGATTTTCATACCAAAGTCTTATTTTGAACATTACAGACATCCAAAGAGCTTTTCCAGTCTCCAAAACTGCTGATCCACGTTTTCCCATAGAATGTAAAGATATAGCCCACAATACTTGCAAAAAGTTCATCTTATAGAAAAGTACATGGAAAACTCGGGTAATCATGGGCTTGCACAGTGGTTCTCAGATTATCAACAGTGACTCCTGAAAGAACATCCAAACTAAGATTAAAAATTAAAATTAACCAATTTTTAAAAATTGGGGAAAATTACAATGAGGAAAACAACTAATTTAAAAAGAAAAAAGCATCCTTCAACATCTAAATATCAGGGGACTGATCCCTTAAAACTAAAAGAAATATCAGGAGCCTACTCAACGTCGCTCCAGCTTTTAATAAAACTTCATAGCTTGTGCTGTTGAGAATATACATGTGAGGATTAAATAGACACATGAGAAATAGACTCAGAGGTGACAGAGGAATTAGAATCATGTAACTGAGAATACAGAATACCAAAGTTTAGTGTAAGTACATTCTGCCTTGTGCAAAAACAGTTGGGCTTTATAGGTGAGAAGGGATGGGAAGAAAATTCTGCTTGCACACTGATATCACAATATAAGAAGAGGCCTGTTAACTAAAGTAGTGTGGTTAGAAGCTTAGATACAGTCCGAAACTACTCAAATAAAATTACAAGAATAAATAAATAATAAATAATAGAATATACACTATAAAAAACTGCAACATTTCAAAACATATATATCACACACTTAAGGAGAGCAACAAAGGAAAAATGAGCAAAAGGACTATCATATGAAATACGGTATTATTATTTAAAATTTTTTTGAAGCTATAGAAAAAGCCAAAGTACAGAAAAATTGGGAAATTATGAAGAATATTCACACACACATACACACAACATCCTAGGTAATTATATGAAAAGATAAAGTGAAAGCATGTAACAAAAGAAAAAATGAGCATTGATTACTTATAATATACATTGTTAAGTCTTGACTAGCAAAAATATTGATTAAGGATTACTTTAATGATAAAATACAGTCATATCAAATTTTTATTTTGAGTGGTAATATATCTCAGTCTGTCATGACCAAGGTTCTTCCTAATCAAAGAAAGGTAAATAAATAATGGATAAATAGATACAATCTACAACTGAAAACAGAAAGTTGAAAAAAAGATCAGAAGAAAAATATATCTGGGGAATTTTTAAAAATTACAATGACAAATAGTGTGCCAACCATAACAAAAACCAATTATAATACGAATGATATAAATCTGAAAATTAAATATCAGAACTTGGAGGACTATATTAAAATATTCTCTATATTTTCTACAACAAAAAATCATTTAACTATAAAACTATGAGGTTAAAATGAGGAGGCAAGAAAGATATACTATAAGAACAACAAAACAAAATTAGAGTAGAATTGCTAACTTCAGAGAGACTAGATTTCAGCCTCGCTAAGAAGAAAAAATATAAATGGTTGTGGTACTTAACGTGAGGGTCAGTTTTCCAAGAAGACAACACAATCCTGGATGGGTGTGCACTTACTGTCAAAGCATCAGCATGTGGGAGGCAAAACTGTCAGAATTACAAGAAGAGAGAGACCATTGTGACTCAACAACTCCTTTCAGTAATTATAGATCAAACCAGCAGAAACTAAGTAGACATAGAATTGTGAACTGTGTCTTCCATCGACTTTATCTAACTAATAGAGAGTATTCTTAAGAATAATTCTTCAATGTCAATGTATATATCAAGATCCAAGCAACATTCACCAAGAAAGCCTACATTGTAGGACATAAAACACTATCTTTCAAAATAATGGAGAGAACGGAAACCATGCAGTGTATATCCTCAGTCCACTGTACTATTAAACTAAAATCCAGTGTCACCGAAAAATTTGGAAATATAAACCCAGTGATTAACACAGATGTCAAGTTTCATGAAAAATAAAGTATTTGCAACCAAATAAAAAGTGATAAAATTTATCAAATTTAGATTATTGAAGGGGGATGAATTAGTAAAGTTATGAATATAGGAGGCAATTGTTTGATGAAGCTGCCATCCAAACTCAGTTCTGCTCGGGCAGAGGAATGTTGTAGGAACTCCTACAGCCAGCAGCCTTTCAGTTACCAGCCCACTTGGGCTTGGTCTCCTATACTATGAATGCCAATGGGAAGAGTATGCTCTCTCTCTCTTTCAGTTGCTGGATTCGGTTCCCGTTTCCCAGGTTGTGCAGAGGACTGTGGTCTGTGAGTCTACTCCTAAATAAATAACCCTTCATTATACTCAATTCTGAGCTAGTGTGGGATTTCTTTTTAACATTCGTCTTAGGGGAGCTAGCTTGCTCAGAGACGAATGAAAACATGGGGAAATGGCATGAGAGAAAAGGATTATTGAAGCTTCCTAACAGGTAGGCTACTGCTGGTGATAAACTTGCTTAGAAGGTTGAATGTCCAGAAGGTCATGGAATAACTCCCTTTCCAGTGGACTGGACTTGAAACCTCATCCAGAGTAAAGGAGCATCACCCCTACTGTGCTACTCAGGCCCAGTGTCCAGAGCTGAACCTGTGTCTCTAATGGAGGTGGAAAGGTTAATAAGTTAGACTGGATAGGAGGAGCCAATCTCGCTTTGCTTTCTCTGCACATAACCAGCATTAAGAATTTGCCACCTAGTTCAATCCTTTAATACCAGCTCTTAGGAGGCAGATGCAAGTGGATGTCTGGGGCTTCAAGATGAGCCTGGTCTACTGAGCTGATTCCATGACAGCCATTGCTACACAGGGAAACCCTATATCAAAAAACAGACAAACAAACAAAAAAGGAACAACAACAAAAGCCCAGAAGAAAAGAAAACAGAACTTACTCCCCTTGCAGACATCAGAACTTTGATCCTCTCTTGGATAATTCTGGGTTGACCTAGTCCCCAGAATTATGCGAGGTTAATGTGGCCTCCTGATAGCCCTGATTCTAATGGTTCTTTCTCAGTTGTTTTCACTCTCCACTTTACCTGATAGGACTCTCAGAACAGAAAGGGACATTTAAGGTCCTTGATGCTGACATTACTAGTAGCTATGCCATAGGTTAGATGTCAGATTTGGATCTAAGGCAGTTGAAGAATTCAGAAAAGTGCTTAAATATCAAAGAGTGTGCATTATTTGAAAGGTTTGTTTTCAGAGCAATTCTCTAAAATTCTAATTTACGTAATGAAGAAAAAAACTAGAAAACTGGATTTCAGGAAAGCAAACAGAAAAAGGCAGCACCACCTAATTTAAATTGAATGCCCTACAAATGTCCCAATGGGACTTATGTACATTATGATGAATGTGCTCACTATGTCCTGCTGAGGTTAAAGAAGCTTGACATTTCAAATACGGATTACTTAACATGAACACATTTAAAATCTTTGCTTTGAGTTTTTTTGAAAACACAAATAAACAATTGGCATCTAACCTCTCTCTACTGCATGAATGTACATCAAAATTTCTTATTGCTTCCTAATTATAAAACTTTATGCTGGCTGGTTAACCGTTTTTTTTTGTTTGTTTGTTTTTATATTTCTGAATTTTACTCTTTCCATCCTCTGGCCACCACCACTCCATTCTCAACTCCCATGAGATCAAATCCTTTAGATTCAACATCAAGTGAAATCACAGAGTAGTTAGTTGTCTCTCTATGGCTTCCTTCTCTCATTTTCCTTGGTCATATCCAATTTTCTTGTAAAAGAAACAGACTGTTTTCCTTTCTATAAGTGCAATGAGAAAATGTGTATTTCTCAGAACACATCCCCCTTCTTAGAGACAAGTGAGTATATAATATTAAACAAGGTATGCAAAATATAAACAAAGATGGCTCTCAAGCCCATAACCATGCAAGGAATGTACTTAGAAACTGAATTACCTAATTAAACAGACCCAAACATGTAGTCAAATCACAGTATCAAATATGCAATATGTAAATCTAAATGCAACTACTTACATTTCAAGTATATTTATATTTATATGTCAAGTATATTTATATGCCAAGAATGTACTTGGTAAGCACAAGTGTAATCTTTGCAAAAAAAAGAAAGATAAATATGTTTACAAAAGATTTGTTGTCTATATACTAAAATATAGTAACTGTGGTGTTGGGAGTTTTATTTGAGTATTCAAGAGAAAAGCACCTTCCATTAATATTCAAAGATTTGACTATATTTGTTCAGTCATTTCAGGTTATTAAGTCAATACACAAATTAGATTGCAGGAGCTAAGTAAGAAAACTATGATTTTTATTATGTTTTATGAGTAATTAAGTTTAACTTAATACAAAGTTTCAAATAGAGAATATATAGACTTTGACTATTAGTCAAACATGTGTTACATTCATTTATGCTGTGGGATATTTGTTTAATGATGCAAACATGTGTTGTATTCTTTCAGGATGCACTTGTTTAACTCTGTGAAACGGTATTACTTTGCCTGTATAAAACACCTAATTGCTCTAATAATGAGCTGAGTAGCCAATAGCTAAGCAAAAGAGAGAAATAAGTGGGGCTGCCAGGCACAGAGAATAAATTACAAGAGAGAAGAAGAGGGAGGAGTGGGAGGAGTGAGAAAAGGAGAGGAGGACATCAGGGGTCAGCCACGCAGCCACACTGCCAGCCATAGAGTAAGAAGAAAAGAAATGCATATAGAATAGAGAAAGTTAAAAGCCCACAGCAAAAGGTAGAGAGGATAATTTAAGTTGAGTGCAGCTCTCTAGAAACAAGTCAAGTGAAGGCCAGGCATTCATAAGTGAGAATAAGTCCCTGTGTGTTTATTTAGGACCTGTTAAAGAGGAAAGAAGAAAAAAAATACATTTTGTCTTACCAATGTGAGGCTTGAATTTACATAGGGCCTGAGGAAGCTTAAACAACAGCAACAAAAAGAAAGGGCTCCTTTAAGCTCTGACATAGAGCACTTAAACAGACTTTTCACACTAAAGAGAAAAAAACAACAAATTAAGTAAAATATGCCTTGCACAGCACAGGGCACTGCCATTATATGCCTGACTTCATACCTGGAGGGTTTAAGGCAGTCCTGGCTGCATTGCTCCCACCAGGCCATGACCTTTAGGGTTCACTTTCGTCGACCAGAGCAGCAGGTAGAGCCAGCCTCTAAAGCTGCAGTGGAGATCTTAGCCAAGCTGTTTAGCAGTTTAAAGGCTCATTTGGTCAGAAAGACTAGAGATATGTAGTAAGACAGATCCAGATGGAAAAACTTCTACACGGTTCATAGTGTGTTTAACAATGTGGGTAGACTGGAGGAAGGAAAAAGTGTACACTCATATAAAGAAAGAAATACTTTTAAAATAATACACTCATAAAAGAGAGTAAAAGTAAAATAAACGAAAAAGACCATGCAACAATGGAAAATATATAGACAGTCTAGATCCTATATAGTATTGGGGAGATTGAATTTTTCTTTTCTTTTTTTTTATTGTTAAAAGAAAAATTTACATTTACTCCCCTTGTCCCGGGCCCTCCCGCTCCTCCACTACACCACCATCCTCCCCCTACTTCACTGATATGGAGCAGGATACCCTGCCCTGTGGAAAGCCCAAGGCCCTCCCCCCTCCATCTCGGCCTAAGAAGGTATGCATCCATATAGAATAGGTTCCCAAAAGGCCAATACATGCAGAAGAGATAGGTCCCTGTGCCATTATCATTGGCTTATCAGTCAGTCCCCATTGGCAGCCACATTCAGAGAGTCCAGTTTGGTCATATGCTCCTTCAATCCTGGTCCAGCTGGATTTGATGAGCTCCCAATAGATCAAGTGCACTGTCTCAGTTGGTGGGCCAGTCCCTCAGGGTCCTGACTTCCTTGCTCATCTTCTTCCTCCTCCTGCTCTGAAAACAGTTTAGTAGTGAGATTGAATTTTTTATTATTAATTTTTTGATTAATTTTGAATTATTTGATTAATTTTATTATTATTTTGAAAATTTTGATGAATAAACCACGACTGCTGAAAGATATGGTACTAAAAGAGGGTCAGCTAAAATAAACCAGACTAGATATTTTAAGAATGTCTAACTCTAAAATGGAGGTTAAAAAAAAAAACAACATTGCTTTGGAGATGAGGTTTTGCTTTTTTTTTCCAAAAGAAACAAGAGGACGTGGATTCCTTTGGGATTGATGTGGATCAGGCTTGTTTGAGGAAGACCTCCTGAATCTTGCCAGGTGATGTATATTTAAAAAGATTACAGCTGGTCTTTCCAGGTCTTAGCATTGAGTAATTTTCTCAGGAACTACTAAAGATACATTTGCCCACAGACAACAGGAAGCTGTCTAGTGAAAACAGTGTCCACTTTTCCAAGAGTGGGGTTATAGGTGGTTGTTGATTATTTCGGGGGTTGTGGATGTTTGTTATCATTTAGGTGAATATAGCATAAAATAACAATTATTAATCTTAGATATTTTTAATTGGCAAGGATTTTGGTATATAGATACAAATTCAGAGTTATCTTTGTTACACTTATAGATACACATATATGTATCTACACTTGTATGGGGAATTGTGCTTGTGAATCTCAGTTAAAATGCATTGTACAATTAAGAAATGAGGTTAGTAGGTAATTTATGATCAAATATAATTACATAAGATATGTTTTCAAGGTAAACAGGAATATGTTAGACAGATGCCTTTCAAACACTTTAAAGACCTACAGAATATGGCATTTAAGATGTTTAATAACCTAAGGTTTTTTATGTCAATAAGACACATTTGTTCCTGGCAGAACCAATTTAGTTCATAAAAGAATAATGGGCATCAAGGAAAGGCCATACAGCATTTGCTTCCACTGTGGCAAGCCCCGGCATTTGGGCAAGAAACTGTTCTTGCTTTGACTGCTGGCAATATGCTATACAGATTGGACAAACAAGGACACAGGAGAAAGATTGATGAACATTTTTCTAATTGTTGTTGGCAGTTTCTGCTTCACTTAAAAGTCTTCCAGATATTCTAGGACTGTAGACTGAAACATTACAAAGGAACTTAGGGTGACTGTCCAGGAACACCAATGTCTCTGCTGTTAGGTAATAGTACAGCCTTCTGGGGTATTTTATGGAGTTAAAGAATAAACAGCCTTAGAGTTTTCCTTGCTTATGATAAAAAGTAAATTGGGAATAAAACTTTGGAATCACTAAGATAAGATGGATAATGGATTATTTTCTCTGAATTTACTAAATATAAATCGACTGAATATTGTAAATGTAATTCTTATTTGAAAACTGTTTTGTTGTACATACTTTTACTATGTTAAAGTTAAAACCTTTCATTTTTACTTAGATACAAAGGATGAAATTTTGTGAAATATTAGTTGAAGATGTGTTGCATTCATTTATGCTGCAAAATGTTTGTTTAATGATGCATAGATGTATTGTATTTTTTGTTTAACTCTGTGAAGTTGTGTTACTTGCCTGTCTAAAACACTTGATTGAGCTAACAGAATGAGATAAATGGCTAATAGCTGGGTAGAAGAAAGAAATAGGTGGGGCTGACACGCAAATAAAATAAATAAAAGAGAGAAGATAAGTTAGAATTGAGAAAAGGAGGAAAGGAGGATGTTAGGCCAGCCACCCAGCCATACTGCCAGTTAGAGTAAGAAGGGAAAAGAGGTATATAGAGAAAGGAAAAAGTACAGGAAAAGTACAGATGCAAAAGGTAGAGGTGGTAATTTAAGTTAAATATGAGGACTAGAAATAATCCAAGCTGAGGTCTGACATTCGTAAGTAAAAATAAGTCTCTGTGTATTTATTTGAGAGCTGGGTGACAGATCCCCAAGAGGAAAAAACAAAACAAAAATAGCAAAATAAACCAACAACTACAAGTTACAACAGTTAATATATAATAATTCAATATCTTGTTTGCACAGCCACATATATTTATGTTTTCAGCAGCTTGAGTGAACTTCCAAATATGAGAAAATGCTTGCCTGGAATACAGAAAAGAACTCATAAGGTGTTTATGACAAATTCTTAAAATAGAGTGTTATGAATGAAACAGATTCCTCTTTGCATCAACTATGCTTAAGTTTCAAAAAGATGTTTCAATTTCTATATCTTTATACTATCTGTACAGGTATAAAACATTTGTTGTCAACATATATTTGAACTTCAAAGTATAGCACACTTACATAGGGAGTGTTAAAGGAAAGTTCAAGGAGGGTGAATCCAACAAGAGAAACTCCTCAAAGGAATGTTGGTAGTTAACTTGTGAGGGCTACAACCACAGAAATGAAATTGTTTTAAAAACTCAGAGACATGATTGATTATTATCTAAGAGGCTACTATTAATAAATCATAGATTAATCAGATAAGGAAATATCATATATTCATAGAAAAATAAGTAAAAATGACTCGAATTAATACACATAGATATTTATACTAAAACTAATATGTGATTTATTACAAACAAAATAAAAAGTACAAACAAGGAAATTTATAACTAAATTAAAAGTCCAGTTAGTCATATGAATCAGAAGATTGTTTAATATGTGGTAATCAAACACTTCTAAAAGGGTTAGACCATAAATAAATTATTTTTTGTGTTTTAATAATCTGTATTTCAAGTGTTATCTTATGCATGTGATATGCAATCACAGGCAATGCTGGAATAAGCCTTGATTTATCACAGCAAATAGTTAATTCAAAATACTGTAGAAAGTGGCTGGGGATGGAGTCAGGGTCTCAAATTCCTATCTCCTTTGTGGTCAAAAGAAGACATTTCTCTTTCATTATTATCCATTAATAGTTGATTATAGTCATTTCACAGGTCATAAACATAAATGATCTATGCCTATGTCTGAGCTACCACTTCTTAAAATTATTTATATTGAGCTATATATTTTCCCCCATTTCCTTCCCATCCTCTCCTCTCCCCTCCTGTCCTCTTCCATAATCCCCATGCTTCCAATTTACTCAGGAGATCTTGTCTTTTTCAATTTCCCATATAGCTTAGATCCACGTATGTTTTCCTT
>JAQHUG010000308.1:648690-666000 GCA_028555095.1 Dicrostonyx torquatus
TGGAGAGGTTGTGGAGTAATGCAAACTTGTGCAACCACTTTGGAAATCAATATTTTCAAATGAAGCAAATTACTTTTTATCACCTCTTCAGTTACAATACTGCTTGCTTTTTTCCTCATCTTTGATATATTTATAAGCAAGTTAACTGGTGCATTTACTGATAATCAGCTAAGAGAATGTACAGCCTGTTTCATGGACCAATTATTTCCTTCACTGTGACTTTTAGTATGCTATCCTTAGTATGTTTAATGTTGATGCCCTAACCTTTGCCTGCTTCATACTTAAATAGGAAGCTTTCTGCATAGATGTGCACTTGAATGCAGTTAGATATGCATGGTCTTTTTTATGGTGCATGATATTAATAAAATTTCAATGAACAAGAAAATTTTGACTACAGTTTCAAATCTATGAATGGCATTGTCCTATATCCAAGAAGAATAGATTTCTTTATCTGATATAACCTTTAATGCTAAAACAAATGCAATTAGATACACAAATGTCTAATTTAGCACATTTTTAGTAGAAAAATTTAGCAAATCATATCCAAGGCACAACTCCCTTTAACAAAGCAAAGAATTTTTCCATAAAATTCTGCTTATCAGAATGATGAATTTAGACATTATTAAATGCCATTGTCTGGGATCTGTGGACTATAGTTTGAGATCACAAACTATATTTTTGCATCAAATGTTCTGCTACTCTGTCTGATCTTGCGAAAGTCAAGGGTTCTGTTACCAGTACCCATGGGGCAGCAAACAACGCTGTATAACTCCAGTATCAAGATAAGTGTCGTGCTCTTCTGGCCTCTGCAGGCTCTAAACACATGTTGCACAGACATCCATGCAGGCAAAACACCCATACATGTAAAATGAAAATGAATAAGTACATGTTCTTTTAAAAGTGTGTTTCTGTCATGTTTATTTATAGATTTTCTATGCAGTCCAACAAAATGCATTCTGGACAAAGGAACATGATTTCTTGAGCCATCTGTCCTACTTATTTTCATATAATTCAATAGTTGACTTTTGGCACAGCATAATTTGGTGAAGTTCCCTCCATCTTCGTGCACACTTTTGTCATCTCTTTGCTTCTGGGTACAGTTCTTCAGGTGCTTGAGTCACAGGGAACAGAAAAGGGCCCCAAAAACTTGTTTCTTTTCTCCCTTTTAAATTTGCATGATTAGGTTCTGCCCGTGTTTGTCCCAATTCCCTGTGGTTGCACTTGTAATTACTCCCCTGCCATGTTCTACCCAGTTATTCTCAGTGCTTCTACATCTTTTGATGCCTAAGGATGACCCAAAAGACAGAATCAGCTCCATTTAAGCAGTGACAACTGACTTCCAGGGCTTTTTCCTCAACTTCAGTGGGTTTTAAAAAAGGTCTGACATTGTGTGAATCCTCCGTAGGTTTCAGTGCATACAAGAGCATTCAATGACTGCCTTTTTGACCCAGGAATGGTGCTTTTCTTCTCGCTCAATCTATGAGTTTATACAGGGGTGACAAAATCAATGGATTCTATTTAACTCCACCAGTGTCTGGGAACAAACAGTATCTGTCCAGAGTGCAACATAACCACATATCTTTGAGCTTTTAGAAACCAGGGGAAATGCTTTAAATTGAGATTGACATTGATCTCACTGAGCAAGCTAAATACTTCATAAGTGATTGTGGAATAGTAAGTTACCGCCATAGGACTCAGGTGACAATGGATATGGATTTCTAGGAAACTGATCCATAATTTACTTTCTCATCTGTTTCTTACAGATGACCTAAAGTCTGATCACAACAGCTTAAAATAAATCTGACTTTGCCTCAAATAGATTTAATGAAGTATTTGTAGCCATCATAAGCCAAGTATTTAGGATTATTATAACCTTATCTAGTCCAGAGGTATTGGACTGGTCACAGTTCCCATCAGCAACTCTACAAGGGATTCATCTGCCCATGTAACTACATGTTATTTCAAACTGAATAATTGTATTAATCCTTTGTAGGCCAATTCTAAATCCCATCTGCTTGTCTTGAAGGATCTCAAAAAGATGTTGAGCAGTTCCGGGAATTTCAAGCTTTCCAATAGCAGTCATAGTATAGAACATTGCAGATTCCTTCCCATGGCAAACTTCCTGCTCTCAGTGCAACTGTGATTCTGAATTTGGAACATATTGTCAAAGTAACACCTGTGGGAGGAGCTGATAGTTGTACCACAGGCATCCCCATGTTCTGAAACCACACCATAGAAAGAAATATTATTATTATTTTTTTAAAATAATATTATTAAGATATCCTGTATTTGTATGATTATTAAAATTTTGGGGATACAAAATTTAATGAGGTATTAGAAATTTATTAGGATATTGAAAATATATATGTAAAATCAAACCATGTAACCACATTTGAATTTTTTGAAGTCTGCCAGTAGTAGAGCCAATATTTAACCTTATCTGCAGATGTTTTCTGACTTTCTTCTTTCCCCTGAAAAGTAATAGTCTTGGTAAAACCTGAACTATATCACACATTGTCCATCTACACATCACAAATTACTGTGTGTGTTTCCTTCATTATGTTTGCTCAAATGTGGAAAGTATATTATAGTTAGTCATCTAGGCCATACTGTAACATTTTCATAATCAAATAGAGAAAAATTACCCAGAGATCCAAGCACTATAACTCTGTTTGCAGAAAATAATTTAATATTTACCCTTCGTAAAACATAAATACATATCAAACAGATGGAGCAAAGGAAAGATTTTACACTACGCTACTGTGCCTTCGTGTTTCTGAGAGATTTCTGTTTGGTTAAATCAATCAGTGCGAAAGAAGTCTGGAACTCAAGCTCTTCCAGGCAGAGCCTGTTTTCAACTCAGTTTTTTAGATGAGGCTTAAAACTTATGAAAACCATGTTCACGGAATCAAATATAGTCTATATGCCGCATGCTTCCTTTTGCTAACACACAAACATTACTCTTCCAATCAATTCCTCCTGTGTGTGCCTGTGTGCCTCTACTTCTATCCAAACACGTGAATTCCATTCTAGGAAACACTGCAATGAGAGATGAGAACTCTTTAGGCACAATTAAAGCAGTGATGACACGCCAGCTTAATTAAGTGATCCAGTGCACCAATGCAATGCCTTCTTGTTCCAGGATTATTTCTGCTTCTGTGAAATAAACAGCCTGCTAAAACACCTTAGGGGAAAAAGAGTTTATTCTGGTTCTAAGTTACGGCCAATTATTGCATAGAAGTGAATATGTCAGGAACTTGTAGCTGCTAGTTCCATTATTTCCCAGAGAGAAATAAATGTATGGATGCTTATTACCTAATCAGCTTTCTCTACTATTATACTCTTATACAGTCTTTGGTCCTAAACCAGGCAATGTGTTCAAGGACATTCTAGGTGGGTTTTACCATGCCCATTAGTGTAATAGAGACAGTACTCCATGGATATACCACAGATCAATCTGGTCTAGAAAATTCCTCATTGAGACTATATTCTTAGGTATTTCTTGGTGGTGTTGAGGTGATAATTAAAAGTAAGCATTGAACCTGTTTTATGTGGTCCTTCTAGACAACTTAGAAGTAATCAACTCTAAATAAATGCCTTTATGTTCTCAATCCTGACAAGTCTAACTGGAAGGATGCAAGATTGACATAATCAGAGTGACTATGAGCACAGTTACTCTTGTAATAGAATGAAGAGGAATAATGTGTATTACAAAAAGAAAGAAACAAAATAATTAAAAGCCAGGAATAATTAAAGTTATATTTATATTCAATACTTATATAACCTCATCACTTACATTCAATGCCTAATTTATCTAAAATCTATAAATATTTTTTGCTCTAAACATCTAAAATTTGCAAATGTATCTAAAATCTTTGAATTCATCTCAGGGTATAAAGATGTTTTTGCTGTTATTTTGATGTATATTTGCTTGTTTTAAACATCACTCGGATGTTAACACTGTCAAGCTGCATGATATGAAAGTGAAACAAATTCATTAAAAACATCTCACATAAAGTTGGCTTAGGAGAATATTAGAAGTTCAGAATATAGACACATAACTGTATCAGTTCATGTAAATGCAAAATTTTCATTCCTTTATTCTTCAGATTTTTACATACCCTGTACTGCTTAAATTTATTTCTTTTAACTCTTTTCTCTCTCAGATTCCTCTAATATTCAATTATACACATGTTGTAAGCATTTCAAGAACTGTAGGTGTCTACTTCGTTATTTAAGTGATGAAACCCTCAAGTAAAAAAAAAATCTTGTATGACTTCCAACTCCCCCAGATTTTTACTATTTGTAGCTTGTTCTTAACCTAAAACCTAACTAGAATATTCTCAAGGGATTTTGTTTTTTGGCCACCCAGACCCAAATAATCACACAGACACTAAATTAGTTACAACACTGTTTAGCCAATGGCTTATGAGTATTCTTAGTTAGCTCTTAAATCTTAAATTATACTGTTTCTATTAATCTGTGTATCTCCATGAGGCTGTGACCTATTGGTGTGTGTTACACCTTCAGCAGCTATATTGCACTCCTTTTCTTCTGCCTACTCACACTCTCTTTCTATTTTTCTACATATTTTCTTCCTGACTATATTATGCTAAGCCATTGGCCAAAACAGCGTTATTTATTAACCAGTAAAGCAATACCTATTCAGAAGACACCCCACATCAGATCCCTTTCATACCCCAGTCACTGGAGTAAGGACTTGCTCATGCAGAGGATCCACATCATGGAGTAGCATACCCCAGTCACTGGAGTAAGGACTTGCTCATGCAGAAGACCCACATCATAGAGTAGCAAACTGAACTCTTTCCATACTCAAGTGATAACAAATGATAACAGTCTTTACAAACTATGTACTAATTGCTTTTCTCTTGCTACAATATAAATAAACAAGGCCAAGATTTAACATAAGAAGTAGTTTATTTTTAGCTTAAGTTTCCAAAGGACAGAGGTTCTTATGGTAAAAAGTCATTGGGAAAGAAGAGAAAATCTGAGAAATCATATTTCAATTATAAGAGGAAGGCAGATAGCATGAACATGAAATAGGACCAATTATAAATTTTCAAAGTCCTCCCCAAGGCATCTTGAGGCTAAGACCTTATTGAAAAATATGCCAAATTTGAGTCATAGAACATAGAGATAAAAAGCCGGTATTCACCTAGAAGTTTTATCCTTGCTGACTAGTTTCCAGGGTGCTACTATGCTACCAAGGGAGAATCTAATCATCACCATTATCCAGCTGTAAAATCTTTGATTTGCAATAATGACTGGTCTTGTAAGGCATGTCTGTATGTACAATAATGCCATGAATATTGTAAGAGGTAGCAACGCTTTTCTGATTGGACTTAGAATATGATCCACAAGATGAAGCCCCTACCTGAGATTAACGACAGACCAAGAACCTGTGCTAGAGCGTCATTGGTCCAACTGGAGAACATAATCTTTTTATTCTGTTCAATGAACTGATATCTAATTCTCCTTTATAACACTGACTATTTCATGTCTCAATACTCATCAAAGAATATGCTACTGGCAGAGGATGAAGAGTAACACAGAGACTCATAACTGCTAAAAGTGCAAAGAATAAGAGACTGTATAGCTTTCAACTCCAAGTGGGACTTCAATATTAGACTTCTTCCAAAGAATAGACTGTAAGAGCTTGATACCATGGATTACTACAAGGATATTGCTTTCTAGAAATGGCTTGTCAGAAGCACAAATGACCTCAAAGTGGTTGTGACCTCACAAATAAGATATGAGCAAGCTCAATCATGACAAAATCTCAACATGAATAAAATAAGGATGTGTATAAAATTCCACTGCTAGCTGTGAAGCTATTAGCAATTGCTAACTACTTAGAGAGTAAGGGTCAGATTTCTTTAATAGTATGCACTCTGGCATGTCTACCTTGCCCCAGGAGAAGGTCACACATCCATGAATGTATAGGAAGAACAACACAGATTAAGTGAGGTGAAAGGAAAAAAAGGCACACAAATTTGGGTTTATAGGGAAAGAAGATAGATATTTAAGGAGTTAGAGGAAGGAGAAGAAAGATAAAACACATGGTAGAAAATTGCCAAAGAACTCATAATTTTCAATTAACTTAAGACATGCACCCCCAGAAATATATTATCTCATCTGTGATACTGAAAATGTTAACAAAATTATGTATCATTTTATTTATTATTTTTCATGTCTTTCAGGAGGAGAAAAAAATAAGGTCTTGATATCAAAATGAATGTGCTAATATCATTACATTTAATGTATTAGCGAGGTTTTGATTAGCAGTATACATTTCATCACAGAGCTCATACCTTAACTGGCTGTCAGCACATTGAAATAATTGATTACAGTCCCTTCCTGGAATTCTTCACTCATTTACTTTACAGAACAATATTTCTCTTAGCTTTATTATACTTCATTAGCTATTTTTTCTTTTCTTTTGTTGGTTATATGGCTCTTTATTTTCATTCAGTGTTAACTCATTCAAAGCTTGTTCTTTGTTTATGTTCCCTAGTGGTAGTTCCTGTTGTTGATCCATTCAAACTTCACAGAATCTGACAGAAATATGCTAATATTGCTAAGTTTTGTCAGCAGCCTAAATATTCTCTCTGGGTTCTTAATTATTTCAGACTGTTTACTTGCATGCCAATGTGATGCCTGTCACAGTATCTTTTCTAATTGTTGTTATAAAATATTCAGACAGACCACCCTAACTTTGCTTCAAAAATTTCCTCATATTGACCTTTCTTGGGATTTTGTTTTATATGAAGTATTATCCTTATATTCAAATTCCCTTCATGTAAATTTTTTATCTTAAATTGAAGTCTAGTATAATTTAAAATTATTTTATATAAGAGCAAGAATTATGCATCTAATTTTCATTCTTCAGTAGGAGGATATCCAGTTTTTCTAATAAACCTTGTAAAAGGAAAAATTGTTTCCAGCAGATATTTCCTACACATTTTAAAAAGCTATGTATCATAACTCTGTGGGTTTATTTACATGTCTTAAACTACTTTGGTCTACATGTCTGTTTCTCTATCAGAACTATGCTGTCTTTATCATTGTAGTTCCATAGTATACTTTGAGGGTAGATAACATGCTGTATCTGGTTTTATTCATTTTGCTTAGAATTACTTTGGCTACCTGTGGTCTTTTATGATTTGCAGGAGTTTTAGAATTGTTTTCCTAGCATTGTGAAGAATGTCATTTCATAGAAATGATCGAAATTGTATTGAATGTATACATGGCTTTATGAAGTACAACATTTTGATAAAGATAGTTCTGGTCATCAAGGAGGTTAGATGTTATTTCCATTGTCTAGCATTTTCTTTCTTTTTCAGTATCCTGACATGTCTCAGGGAGTTATTGCCCCAGGGAAACTTTTTTAGTGGTCCTCACCCAGCCTTTGCCTGAACCCAAGTCTCTATGGGTGATTAAAAAACCGCTTTGCAAATCAGGTAGGCAGCAGCACGAATACTGAGAGGCACGGAGCTTTAACCAAGCTGCCGTTGCAGCCCGAGCAGCTGAGGCCACAGCTAGCCTTTGCCTCCTTCAGCAAATCCTACCTGTGTGCACCACCACAACCAGCTGGGTTGGTGGAGAGGGGGGTTCTCTCCTTTATAAGCCCTCTCCGGTTTTTAAGTGGATTTAGCCAGCCACGTTGGAGCGCCAGATAATGACGTAAGACAATCTCACACCAGTTTGATTAAAAAGGGGTATTTTATTGGAGGGGATAAAACTTACAGATCAATGTCCCAAACCACAATCCTCTGGACAGAATCAGGAAACCGAGTCTAGCAGTCAGCACAGATGCTGGAAGCAAGAGAGCACAGAGAGCTGCTGCAGCTTTTTTAAAAATGAAAACCACACCCCAGTGGGCTGGTATCTTAAAAGCCATTGGTTTAAGGCAAGAGAGCGAAAGCTCCTGCAGCATATTGTCTAGCATTTTCTTTCTTTTTCAGTATCCTGACATTTATCTTATACATCCTATGTTTGCAGAACAGTAGGAATAATATTATGAAAATGATCATTTTACCAAAAACCATTTCAATGCATCCAGTCAAAAACTCAAATCTTGTTCCTCATATAAACATATAAAAATGTATCCTAAAATTCATATGAAATTGTACAGTGTCTGAGTGGGTTAAAACAAAACTCAGCAGAGAAATGAAATTACAACCATGTTTGAGGGCTAACATTCCAAATCTAAGATATATCAGAGAACCATAGTAATAAAAGCAATATGGTATGGGCATATAAAGAGACTACAGACATATCAAACAAAATCAACATCCACAGATAAGTACATGTAACTCCAGCCATTTAATATCTGACAAAGATGCAAAAACACAAAAATTTAAAAACAAAAGGCAAACAAACCAAATACTGGAGAGAAAGAGAAAAAATCTTCAACAAATGATATTAAGTAAAATGGAGATCCATGTTCAGAAGATTGAACTTAGACATACATCTATCACCTTTCACAGAATTTAAGAAAGAAGGGATCAAAGAACTTTATGTAAAATGTGAAATACTAAAACTTCTAGAAGACAACACAGGAAATACTGCTGAGGAAGGAATTTCTGAATAGGTCTCTATTTGCCTAAAATGTAAAGCCAATAACTGCCAAGTAAAAAAAGAAGATTTCTGACCAGATAAAGAAACAATTAATCACATAAAGAGAAATTCCACAGTAAGAGAGAACCATGGACAGCTATATCTCAAAAAGAAGATTAATATTTATACTATATAAAAGACTAAAATGAGAAGATAGCAAACAAATGAATAAACAAAATTTTAAAATGAACTTTTGATTTGGATGTTTCCCTAAGGAAGAAAAACATGGCTAAGAAAAAGTCTTTAAAAGATATTCATCAACCAATTAGGACAATTAGGCAATTAGGACAATTCCAGTGAGAATAACTTGAGAATCCATTTAGCCATGGAACCATGACAAAACTAACCAAACCACAGATATCAAATAATGGGGTCCTGTTGGGGAAAGGAAACTCACACTCTTACACTTTTGGTGGGATTGCAAGCCGTGCAGATGCCATGGAAATTGGTGTTGACAAGTCTCAAAATGTTAAAAATAGATACACCATGTGACTTAGCTATACTGTTCCTTGGCATATGTCCAAAGGACTAGACTTCCTACTTCAGAGATTCTTGCTCAGACATGTTCATTGCAGCTCTATTCACAATAGCTAGGAAATGGAAACAAACTAAATACTTCTCAAGTGGCAAATGGATGATGAAAATGTGGTACATGTACACTATGTAATATTATTCATCTATAAAGAAAAAAATGAAAACTGAAGATAAAAAGGAGGTATAAAAGATCATATTGTGTGAAATAATAAAAACCTAGATGGCAGCAAGATAAAAATCACAAGTTCTCTATCTTCTGGTGTTTCTAGCTCTACAACTTTAGGTGTGAGTATATAACTCTGAGAAACTACAGAAACCAAAAAAGTCAAAAAAGACAATTGTTATGGGTATGTTTGGATGATAAGCAACACAAAGATTAATTTTAAAAAAAGGTGAGTACTATTTAGGTAGGGGGAAGGACAAAAGTATAGAATGAGGAGGGAAGAGGTAAAAATGAGTGAGGATATATGAAAGGGTTATAAGGATCTGAAGTATCAGTTATCTACTTATAATACACATTAATCAGTGTAAAATAGTCCCCAGAGAAGAGCACAACAATTAGTTATCCAATATCAAAAGGTCCTTCCTAAAATCATATACATATAATTAACATTATACTATACAAACTTATCACGTTATATTTATATATTTAGGAATACATACACACATATACACACAAAAAAAACCTCACAAAACCATTTCAAAGAAATAAACCATAAATTTGAAAGAAAGCATGGAGGTGGGTTATTGGAAAGTTTTAGAGGAAGGAAAGAGAAGGGTAAAATAATATTAAAATTTAAGCGTTTCTTCTAATATACATATATATATATATATATATGTGTGTGTGTGTGTGTGTGTGTGTGTGTGTGTATGTATATCCTGCTTGGTAGTTTTACTTCCATATATTTAGTAAGTATTTTAGGCTCCTGTGGATAGTATATATTTCAGCAAATTTATAATTTATGTGTATAAAATCTAATAATTTTTATATATTGATTGTCTATCTTGTCACTTTGAAAATGTTTATCACATCCAGAAATTGGGTTTTACTTGTTTGTTTACTTGTTTGAAATTTTGGAGTAGTCTATGAAGTCCTTTATGTATAAGTTATGTTTTCTTCAAGCCCAGAAGTTTTAACTTCTTCTTGTCATATATATAACATATACTGTGTGCATTTTGTCTTTGTTTTATATGTAATTTTTAAATATTTCATTATGCTCTACCATCAACTTCTTGTCATAAATTGAGGACTTTTCTTCCAGAATTTTTTCTACCTAATCAAAACGAGATCATTAGAAACTTGTAACTCTACTTAAAATTTTATCTGCCTTCTGTTTTTGCTTGAGAAGCACTTTCATTCTGTGAATATATTGAAGTATTAACAAAATTACAGTCTTAATTCAATGGAACTATCAATTATTATTTATTCACATAATTAACCACTGTTGTTCATTAATTGTATCTGTATTGTTCATATTTAACTGGATTGTTGTCAGGTAAGCATATAACTGAATATTGAACTGACGTTTTTCTCTTTACATAATTCATCAAGATAAGCTACTCATTAGAAGAAAATTGAGATATAGTATGAAATTCATGAAATTGACAAAAATAGCTATTGCGTAAAATTCAAAAGGAAATTAAAATAAATAACGTAATAGTCCTGTACCACACACAAATGATATGATACACCAAACAAACTGTGATGATTAAGGTTGTACATTCTAAACCAGATGTAAGGCAGTATAAAGGTTAAAAATATTGGAAAGATAAAAAATGAATATCATTTAAACGTATATCATTTTACCCAAAGATTGCTATGAAAATAGGGAAAATGTGAAATACATATAGAAAAATGAGAAGCCAAAAGCAACATGGCAGGCTACAACACAAGAAATTGCATCATTGCTTTTCCAGCACATTAGTCAAATTTCTTGAGTTAAAATTAACTTAATAGAAAATGAAATTCAACTTCTGAGTGAAACCGAATGTTTCAAGTGTATTATGCAATTTTTCAAACATGAATGAACGTTAGACTAAGTAAATATCCTCAAAAAAGTGAATACATTGCAGAGTGGATTAAAACTAAGTAATATCTATTTCTTTCGTCTAATAGAAACTCAAATTAAATATCAAGTAACAATGATATAGGAAAGTGTGAATATATATTTCATTTATGAAAACTTGTTATAAGGTGTTTATATTACTACCAAAGTAGGACTCAATCTCTTAGAATTTTTTAAGTAATGCCCAAAGTATATAATTTGCTAACCAAATATGGAAATTATAAATATGTACACATAGATTTGAATATTAACAAAGCTTAACAGTTTAAATGAATCAAAACATAGTAGACCTAAACTGAGAACTAGAGAAATCTAAAATGACTACATTTTGATTTTAACGCTAGTGTTTTACTAATTCTTAAAATTTAAAAAGGGGCTTGAGAGATGTCTCATGGGCTAAGAGCAATGATTGCCCTTCCAAAGGTCCTGAGTTCTATTCCCAGGAACCACATGGTTGCTCACAATCATCTGTAATGAGATCTGATATCCTCTTCTGGCCTGCAGGCATAGATGCAGGCAGAACACTGTATACATAATAAATAAATAAATCTTTTCTAAAGGAATTAATTAGTTGGGCAGTGGTGGCGCACGCCTTTAATCCCAGCACTCTGGAGGCAGAGGCAGGTGGATCTTTGTGAGTTCGAGACCAGCCTGGTCTACAAGAGGTAGTTCCAGCACAGGCTCCAAAGCCACAAAGAAACCCTGTCTCGAAAAACCAAAAAAAAAAAAAATGAATAAATTAAACATTAATGACAACAAGTTGAATGTCTGGACGATACCATTTTCAAATAGAATAATACAACAAAATTCTGAGAAATGATATATATTAATGAATTTATATAAGAGAGGACATATGCTAAAATTTTACAATCCTAGGAAAAATGGAAAAACATTTATAGAGAGTATAGAAAAGATGTAACATAGTAATCAAGACAAAATGATAAAAGTGTCACCAGAGACAAATGTGGAATGATGCACCTCACACTGATATGCTGCCCAGTATCAATACCCGTTCACACCAGTTGAGTATTAAGTGTAATCATACACTTCACAAGTAGCTGTACCCCCCCACCACACACACACACTGTCATCAGATTCTACCACACTGAGACCTCTAAGACCTGTGGACATAATATAAGTAGTACTGCCATTATGATAACTACAGAACCTACCAACGTTGAATGGTTTAGTTATGAAATTTTCAAGAGTCGCACCTCTCACCACAGACTCCAAAACAACCATCTGAATACCTCGTGGAACCAATACACTGAGGTCTCCTGACCATCTACCCAGCTTCCCAAGTTCTGTTATCCCTAACTCTGGTTGACAAGAGCTTACTCATAGTGGAAAAATGCTAGACTTGGAGATTCTCATCAGAAGACATCAAAGGTGTTGTTGACCTGGCTACTGTCCATTCAGGCAGACTAGGATATTCTCAGATGCAAGTTCCACAAAAGAAAGTAGGGTCTCAACTGCCACACAATAGAATATTCAGAAGATGTGGCAAACATTAGCATCAGGCTAATGAATGCAGAACAACAAGAAACAAGCAAGGTAACCCTTTGCCATTGGGAATTGCTTTAGGAGGCCTCCTCCTGCAGATGTCAATATCAAATTTGGTTCAATCACTCCTTGCCAGCATCAGAGAAATTTATATACAGAACAGTTAAAGGGCGCAATGCCTGTTGTTAAAGTCCATACTGCTCTAGATCTAATCAAAGGCAAAACAGCTTCAGTATATAAAATGAAAATTTCAAGAGAGACAAGAAATCAAGTATTTTGTCAAACTGCTATAAATGATCAGAGACCAATGCTAAAAACATTAATAAATTGCAATGAAATTGAAGGTTTCGTAGACAGAGGAGCAGGTATAAAACTTTCACCAAAATCTTGGCATCCAGATTTGCCTCTTTAGTAAGTAAATGTTCAGCTTTTAGGGTCTGAAACTTTCCCTCAGGATAAACAAAGTGCAAGATGGGATTAGAGTACAGGGCCAGAAGGACAGAGAGGAAAATCAAGGGAAGATGTGGCTAAGTATAACAATGAATTTATGGGGATGTAATTTGTTGTAGCAATGGAAAACATGTTTTAACTTTTCTCCAATCTCATGAACAAATCATAAATTAAAGTATGAGTAGACTATTAAAAGGTATTAGCAAGAACAGCAATAGACCACTCAACTTGTATATAAGCAGGGCATAACAACTGTTGGTCTTTCAAAGGTACCAACAGCTTGCCATAGATACATATTCAAGATTTCAATGGACAACTGTTTTAATTTCTGAGAATTTTGAGTCTGTAATTAATTATTTATTAGAAGTCATGACAATTATGTGGATACATGTACAAATCAAGACTGACAATTCTCCTGCATATGGCTCTAGAATGTGGCTCTCAGCATATGTCTCAGGCATTTTGCACATTACAAAACAATAAAAATATATTATAGGTATACCACACAGTACAATGGGACAAACAGTTATAGAGATATCTAATCACACTTTAAAATCTATGCTCAGTAAAGAAAAATCATAATAGAGATTCCACGAGATGAATTAAATGGTGCTTCTGTAATTTTAATGTTTTAAAATGTGAGCAAAAAAGAAACAGATACAAAGAGACATAGGATAGTAGAAAAATGTGCTGAATTAAACCAGCCTGCATATTTTAAACAAATATTGACCTCAGATTGGAAATCAGCATGTGTTTTACATTGGGAAAGAGGTTTTGCTTTTGTTTCCACAGGGGAAGAAACATTATGGATGACATCAAGATTGATAAAGATTAGATCTGAACAGGATATTAGGAAAGAATGCAACGTATCAGACAGCTTAGTCTTTCAATCAAAACTAAATTATAAGACTAGCAAATGCCTTTCATTTGTTCAGATATAAAAAATAATATTTTTAAATAATAACTTACCAAATGTACATCTGTCTTACTCATACAAAAGGAAAAATGGGGTTTCTTAAAACACGTCTTAATCTCATATTAGAATGTTATACTGTAGGTTGCCATATAGTCCACACCATCTTGTAAACAGTTTTAGAGTTTTCTTCTTAAATAAAAAAGCTATTTTTGGTATTAAAGACCCAGTTAAGTGATTTAAAGTACTTTACATAAATTCAAAGGGTTACTACAGACCATCATTGTTTTTTAATTATCGAAGAGTTAGAATGATTTGGAGCTGAAATAAAATATATTAGCAGGACAATTTTAACCCATGCCTTTATTCAGAGTAAAGATGGAGAGAGATCTCTTTACTAAGATCTCTTAGTTGTTTTTTAAATTATAGAGTTATAGTAAACAAGGTAGAAGTGGTGGCACATGCCTTTAACACCACCACCCAGAGAAAAAATTCAGATAAGGCTCCTAACTGGAATGTTTGTATACTGGAAAAAAAAATCACATACCATACTTACAGATTATTCTAAAAAATCCTCTAGAGGGTTACTAGAAATGCAGGCTAAAATTCAACATAAATGTCCTTTGTGTTCTAGAGATGAATGTGCTTTAACCTTGAATTTATATACAAAGAGAAAGGGGAATGGAAATATATTTATCCACAAATACAAATATACATTTAATTTCAAAAAAATTAAATAAAAGAAAATATTTTTCTAAAGCCCAAAACTATTTTGCTTTAAAGATATAGCCTGCCGTCAAAAAAGGAACTCCCTAAAATTAGGGTTGGGACAGGATTTTGTTGTTTTGTTGTTGCCTTTCCAGGAGAAAATAAGTATCTAATTAAGGGATCTAAAGATCATTGCACAAATGAGATACCTGAAGAAGGACGAATCATCAAAAGTATCTTTCCAAAGAAAAAGAGTAAATTGGCTTAAAAGTATAGCACACCTCTAACAGAGTAGAACTTTTAAATCTTCCCAAAGCTTGCTTTTGCTCCTCTGAACAAACATAAAAGGCGAATGGTCTTTTTGTGGTCCCAACTCAATTACAACTCAAAGCTGACTTTGTAGTTGAAGTGAGGTTCTCTTCTACTCTAAACCCATGCATCTTGTTAAAGGAAAATCCAAAATCTCTATCTCATGTCAGAAGAGACACCTTGTTGTGGAATAATCTTTTTGTACACTGTGAAGATGTATGCCTTGATTGTTTTAATAAAAAGATGAACAGCCAATAGCTAGGCAGGAATTTAAGGGCAGAGAGGATGCTAGGAAGAAAAAGGGCATAGTCATGATAAGTTGCTGATTGATGGAGAACAAAGAAGACATGCAGCAGGAGAGATGGCAGTCATGAGCTACATGGCAGCATATAGATTAATAGAAATGGATTAATTTACATTATGACCTAGCAGAAAACAATGCTAAGAAAATGGTTGAGTTTTCATAATTAATAATAAGTCTCCTTGTCATGATTTGTGCATTGGCCAATGAGACAGAGAAAAACTAGCTAGATATGGTCTCCAATGTTTAGGAAAATATATTTACATAATATGTGAGAAAGCTTTTAAAAAGTTTTTGAACACACAGAAATGGAGCCAAACACAGTTTCCTAGTTCCACAGTCTCTAATATAGGCTACATAGCAGAGAAACATCTCGTGACAACTGCAGCCTGTGGGCTTGAGTCACCAACAGGCCATGAGCTATGCTGCAAGGTGCTTTAAGGTTTCACTCATACAAACAGAAAAGATTATATATACACAGTAAAGCAGGTAGAGACTAAAAAAATTCCTCTAAATAGGTTACAGCGTAAGTAATAATATGCATAGTCTTAAGAAAAAAAAGAAAAATGATAAGACATTCATAAAAAATAAATAGTTAAAAATAATGATCAAAGTCTTTAAACAAATAGTAAAGCAATAAAATAATAATCCACATTATTATGGGAAATGGGAAACACATAAGTAGTCTGGATCCTGTATGTTATTGTGTTGTCTTTGAAGTTTTTGATTGCTGATAAGGAAATGACAGCTGCTGGGAGGCTTGGGATTGTGAAAGAGACTGCTGAAATAAACCATCCTAGAAACTTTAAGAATACTTTAACTTTAAAACTGAATTTTTTTTAAAAAAAGTATTGCTTTGAGGAAGAGGTTTGTTCCACAGGTTTGTTTCCTGTGAAAACCAAAGTCTATGGATTTATTCAAAGATAAGATATCAGATTTGATCAGGGGAGACCCCCAGAATATCTTGGTTACAGATGTAAAGAAATAAACTTAAAATGACTACAAGACAGGTGATGTGTATGTTACCTGCTCAAACATAAAACAAAAGATTCTCTTTGGCTGGCTGGTGTACAATGCACAGCCCATAATTGTGTTAATGTAGATAAGTATGTTACCTTCAAAAGTCTGTGTGTTTTCAGAGTAGGGGAACAGACAGCAATTAAATCAGTTCGCCCAGGTGATCCAGTCTCTCAGTGCCTCTGTTATAGTTTCTTCAGAGTTCTATATCCAGAACAGCTTCAATGTTTCTGGCTGAAATGATCCAGCCTCACAGATTACTCAAGGCAGACTTTCAGATTAGCCTTATGTTTTACTACCACAACAAAACTAGACAACAGTTAACTTTCCCAGGATTTGAACATTTCCACAATCCTTTCATGGTATCTGAAAGATGCCAGTGCCCCAGATCACATAAAGAAGTCTAGAGAACATGACTCCTACATTCCCAGGAGATGAGTTGGGTGATTTTGGCCATTCATGGGTTATGTATGTTTGTCATCTTTTGGGGTCTGGTTACAAATTGTTATTGGAAATGGTCAGGGGGAAATGTGAATGAATGAGACTGGACGCAGGTACCTCTTTCTAAAGAAAAAAGAAGTATATATAATGAAAATGGTGGAATAAAAGGGTGAATCATTGAGTCTACATTTTAACAGCCACTATTTTCAAGTATTTCACGTTGGTATGGATTTTTTTCAATATTGAAACAAATTTAAGTGTATTTTTATATTGTATATGTGTTTCTACTCTTGTTTAAGGTATTTATGTATATTGATACAAAAGTAAGGTTATTTTTGCTAACACGTAATATCTATATGTTTCTACTTTTGTTTAAGATATTGTACCTATGCTGTTTATTTAAAATATGTGAGTTTTAGTCCATGAAA
>JAQHUG010000308.1:694804-717281 GCA_028555095.1 Dicrostonyx torquatus
AGGCCACAAGTAAAGAATCCCCTTATACCCAGTGTAAGGGTCAATGGGGAGACTGAAAAAGTTCATCAGCTCCAGTCACTTAGAACTAATTGTGTTTCCCATTGTTTTCTTATATTCCCTAAGCAAAAATAAACATATTCTCTTGGATCTTTTGTTTATTAATACACTATCTGTCATTGCAACCTAGTCAGAGTAAAGGGAAATATACTGTTGATGATTTTTGCTTCTTGAATCCTGAGTTGCAATGACTCACTTGGCAAGGCAGAGCCACTCATGCAATAGTGGCAAAAACATCATGGGGTAAAGAATTGCTTTCTTATTGGAAAGAAAGCCCTCTCCCAAAGATGAAAGCCCATACTTAGAACTATTATTGGATAATAATACAATATGTAGATATATTATAGATTCTAGGGGAGAAGCTGCTATTATTACTTTGACAACCAGGCATGGTATTAAACTGAATCCATATTGTTTACTATACACATAAATTAATGTAACTCTCAAAGTCAGCAGAGTGCTTTCATTTTCTATCAGATGGCAGTTAACATGGAGTGCTATCTTTTAAAGTTATATGTGGAGCTTAATTGCAAGACTTTCACAATTAGAAAAAAAATCCAAGCTCTACAATTTACAATCAAGGATAATTTAAAGACAGTAAAAAATTATACTTGGGCTGGAGAGACGGCTCAAGAGCATTGACTTCTCTCCCTGTGGTCCTGAGTTCAGTTCCTAACAACTGCATAGTGACCTACATACACATTATAGTGAGAGCTGGTGCGCTCTTCTGGAATACAAGCAAACATATAGACAGAACACTGTATACATAATAAATAGATAAATATTCTTAAAATTATATAAATTCCAAGTATTTTCCTGAATATCTGAGCATATGCTTTAATTAATGTTTCAATTGTTGTGGATAAACACCAAGACCATAAACAACTTACAGACTAATGGTTTATTTCATCTTACAACTTTTAGATCACATTCAACTGCTGAAGGAAACTGGGGGCAGGAATTTGAGATAGGATCTGACGCTAAGTTAAAAGACCCAGGAATAACAGGACTAAGAGGGTTTTCAGTGTCCCCTTTCAACTCAATCCTCCAAATTAATTATCAATCAAGAAAATGCACCAGAGACTTGCCTACAGGCAAGTCTTATAGAGGCATTATCTCAATTGGGAGCACATCTTCCCAAATAAGTGTAATTAGCTAAGACAACATACAATGACAAATGCTTACCCGTGAAAAGTACTTATGTTTTAGAAACAATTCTTGAAAGAGTAACCATTGTTCAAGAAAAGTTGGCTAAACTAGTTTGTCGAACAGATCATGTGTGTGTGTGTGTATGTGTGTGTATGTGTGTGTGTGTGTGTGTGTGTGTGTGTGTTACTGAGGATAAATCTAGACTTCTGTATAAAGGCAAGCATTCTACCACCAAGCTATATCATAGCACAAGCAATGAGTCTTCTAGTGAATATGACAATTTTCCTAACAATTATCTTAGGAAGGAACATTTTGTATGCTCACTGGAGGTTTTTATTTGAGAATATCTGAGATTTTTAGTAACCTTTCATAAGACAAGCTAATATCTTCTGTTTAATAGCTCTAATAACTCAATTTTTGTTGGAGTTTAAATTACAAACAACAGCAACATCAAAGTGTTGTTAGTCATTTTTTTGTAAAAATTCTATAACAGACATTTATTCATCCTGTGATCTTAAATTAATGTTAAAATAATTGCATTTTAAATTCCTTTCCATATATGAGTTCCTACTGCAGAAGCACATGATAGATTTTTCACTTCACCAGGTAGTTTACCTTTTGCTAAAGAAAATAAATGCTCATTATTACATGGTTCTATGCAAAATCTCTGCATGTTTTGCAGAAATTACGTTTTAGATTCAGGATAAAGATGACCCGTCTTCAAGCATAGGGAAGTAGCTAGGACAAACCTCACAGCCACTTGGTATTACAGC
This sequence comes from Dicrostonyx torquatus, assembly GCA_028555095.1. Classification (NCBI taxonomy): domain Eukaryota; kingdom Metazoa; phylum Chordata; class Mammalia; order Rodentia; family Cricetidae; genus Dicrostonyx; species Dicrostonyx torquatus. Next base: position 696,784 of record JAQHUG010000308.1, read on the forward strand.
ATGTTATCTGCTAGCAGAATGGGGGGGTGCCATAATTGGGTGTTCCTGTTTGAAATACAAACTCTAGGAATTTAAGTAAATATGGATTTGCTGGGAAGAAAGTGAACATCTCACCATGTTTTGATCTTTCTGGTTTCTTCCTCAATTTCAGAAGATTCCATATTCAGTTTCACTTTAAACGCCGCTAGTAATATATCATGGCCTCTGCCTACAACAAGTGACAAATACTTATTTTTATTCATGGTTTAAAGCACCCAGTTTTCAATATATTCTGCAATATAGAGTATGAGTTTAATATTTTCTAACATAAAAGCAATATTTCAGACTTAAAGATAGGCCACTTTGACAAACTGTTATGAATATATTTATTCAGAGATGCAAGATTAATTAAACACAGAAAACTGAATGAATATATGCTTCTGTCTTGATTTTAAACAGAAAGCATTCTTTGGTTCATTGCAAATATATATATATATATATATATTTGCATAATGATAGTCAAGTACTGAAAACATCAATAATACATAACCAAAAGTTAAGCTGACATTTGACCATAGAATTAAGCACTCTTTACCAATGAATATATTAATTTTTGCCAATATTCTCTTATTTCCATGTAAAGCCTATATACTGTATTTGTAAATAAGTATGTATGATTAAGAACATATCCAAGTTTTCTGTGATTCATTAAGCTACAGAAACAAAGAAAATATATAAATTACAGCATTGGCTCTAATTTCGTTATTCTTTATTCTCCTGTCAATACTGTGGTTCCTTGTCTTCTAAATTACTTTTTTCTAGTTGTCCGAAGCATCCTCATGAATATCTTCTATATGGTCTGCAGGGAGTCCAGAGAATTTTTGTTCATATACTTGGCAGTTTGTCTGCCAACTGCAATGACTCTTGCTCAGCTTGCTACTGTTTGCTACTTGAAATCTGTCTGTGCAGGATCCACGGGAATACTGACTGTTCTGCCCAGCTCATAGCAACACTACACAACAGTGACCGAGAGATACTGTCTTTTCACATGACCTCCCAGAGTCACCTGACTGTACAGCATAGCACATGTTTTTCTCCCAACTCAAAAGGTCTTCTGCAAAATGTCTGCTGTTCTCATTGGCGTGAATTGTTTGGCACTCATTGTCATTGAGTTTTTGGGCAACTTTTCCTTTCAGTCTGCAATAAATTTTCAATATATTACCATCATGAAAATCAGAGAAGGGAGCCAAAATATCTCTCAATAGATCAAGAAGTGCCTATATTCCAGTAGTGGGGTTGGCCTGGCGTCTCTTGCACATCTACCAGAGTGAACAGTGTAAACCCAGATTGTTCAAAAGAAGACATCTTTCTCATGAAAGTTCACTTGAAGATTATATTTCTCACAATAATTCAACAATTTAGAATTTGTTTTTAATTTACTGGGGAATTATTTTAACATTATAAAAAGTTAACTCTCAATCTGGAGAGATGGTTCTTCTGTTAAGAGAAATCACTGTTCTTGCAGAGGACCCAAGTTCACTTCCTGTCACTGACTAGTCATAACCATCCTATCTCAAGATCCAGGTGATCTGTCTCCCTCCTTTGACTTTCACAGATACCAGACCCTGATGTGACATACATGGTTCACATGAAGTACAGCTTATCCTTTGTCTGCATTTAACAAGGTATAGGGGATACTTTTAAATTGTTGTGACAAGAACTTGAAACTCAAAATTAAGTATGAGTATGACTTCAAGCTTTTTGAACAGAATACATGTGGAAAATGTACTGAATACTTAATCGATGTCAAACGTGATCATGAGTATTGCTACTATTTTCAGTATCAAAAATTTCAGAGTTCTTGCTGTGAATCCCATACTCGGAAGGGTCCCCATCTCTGTCTAAAAGTCAGGTATGAAATTCAGAAGAAGAAATTATGTCATTCAGTTTTCTCACGTGAGAATCTGAATATATTATATTACAGTTTGAGAATTCTACACGTCAGACTGGTATTGGGAGAAAAACATAAACTCTGTTAGACACATTAAATGATAAACTTGCAAGAATTTTAAAAAGAGGTGCCCCAGAGGGGTGGCCTGGTGATCTTTATAAAGAAGAGCGACACTGGAATTATATACTTTCTACCAGATTCAAAGCAGTTCAAGAGTGAGTAGGACATAAGGAATAGAGACACTAAGTGCATATAAAAACTTCAAAACAGGCTAAAAGAAACCTAGCTTACCACAATATTGAAAAGGAACTGCAATGGAAACAGAGCTTTGTATATACAGAAGGCTCGGCAGGGAACTGAGAGTAAGAGGGAAGGTGAAAGCAGAGTTGGTAGGATGGCTAAATTGGGAGTTATTAAAGACAGGGAGGAGACTCAAGCACATCAAGCATTTATTAACATGGTGGGGCCACGTTGAAGTCCTTTTCACAGGATGAGTCAAATTTACTCTGAGAATCTGACAATGAGTTTGCGGAACATTAATCAAGTGTAACATAGTGACTGATAAATTTGTAAATCGAGATATTGCTGATCAAAACAGAGATGTATGTGGCTAGTGAGCTTAAGTATTCATTGAGGACAACCCTGCTGGAGGACATGAGCCCTCTGATTAGCCCAGGCACTTTGAATTGCCTAGACAAAGACACTTAGTTTCCAGTGTCACTGGATTATATATAGGACAAGTGAATTCAAATTATTATGGAGTTTAAACTTGATTAGGAGACTATCAATGATTATGAAAGTGTTAGAATGGAAGGCATTCTGGTCAGTCAAAAGTTTCCAAAAGTTATTTTTTTTAAGTATAGCTTTTGACTATAATGATTCGAAAAGGACTTAGAAACTAGAATAATTCAAAACCACAGGAGAAAGACAAAGATAATCTTGTTAAGATTATCTATGCATGATGGGATTCATCCAGAAGCCCCCTCGGGAGAAATCGAGTGAGCATCTTTCTGCTCTTTAAGGAGGCCTGTGGCTAGTTAATATTGGTGTTATAACTTCATCTTCTATAAAATGCTGTGACCTTTCCTTTGAGGAAAATCTTCAAAGAGAGAGCTGTGAATGGAGAGCTTTAATTAAGCCAATCTTTCCTTTGTATCTCTGAACTTATATTTGAATATGTCCTATGGAGATTGACTATGGTATAAAAATGTTTATAGTCCTTTTTATTATGCATCTTTGAAATGTATGTTATATGGAACAATAAACTTATTTTCACATCCCAATAAAAACAAATGACTCTAATGTCTATCAAACTGCTGTTAACTCTATGAAAAAAATAACGTGGCTACAGGAAATGCATATATAATTTTGTATGTGTGTACATGTGTTATTATAAGAATTCACACAGATAAAAGATGTGTGTGCCCCTCACCTAGCAAGAGGCAATTTTTCATATACCAGTATAAATTTATAGGTTAAGTATCTGGACTCCCTAAAATTAAACTTTGAAACAGCAATAGGTCATGATTGGCATGTGAACAGAGAAATTACAAATTCTTTAAAACTTGGAGGCTTTGCAAGCATATGACATAGCAAGAGTTTTGAGAGCCTGGGCTGTGGGACGCAGCATCAGTTTGTCTTGTCACATGTTTCGTTCGTACTTTCCAGTCAGAGCATCAGTTCTGATTAAGGACGTCCCAATTACTGGAACTTATTTCCATCACTAACCAGGAAGTTTCCTTTAATCAGGCTCATTTCAACAATGACACAAATGTGTTTCTAGCAATATGGAAATGTCGGCTTTTCTCTGGTAGTATCATTGGGTAGTAATGTTTACTGTAAGTGCCATACAAAGAAAATGTTCGCCGGGCGGTGGTGGCACACGCCTTTAATCCCAGCACTCGGGAGGCAGAGACAGGCGGATCTCTGTGAGTTCGAGACCAGCCTGGTCTACGAGAGCTAGTTCCAGGACAGGCTCCAAAGCCACAGAGAAACCCTGTCTTGAAAAAGAAACAAACAAAAAAAAAATGTTCAAAGAGAAATGAAGTTTCTATAACAAATTTTCATTGGCTATCGTCTGATGAATGTAAATATAGAACAGGCTGTGAAGCCCTGACAAAATTAGATTTCTTATGAGTGAAAAGAACACATTTTATTCTACTTTAGAGAAAAATGACTCCTGAAAATGTAATCAGTTCTGTTTGTCAATATCTAATACATACCAGTAAAAGTACAAAGAGTATCTTTCCCTGATGCCTAGTAGGAAAACATCAACTTCCTATATCCTGCTAAACAGCAAGGTAATTGGAGGTAAAGCAAAAGTAGTGATGTCAGCCAGAAAGAGGATGAGCTGTTAGAAGAAAAGTGTGCAGGGCTTCGTATGATAAAGGAAAGAAAAACAGATGGGATGAAACACCACAGCAGTCTCCATGCAGGTCTAAAGGAAGGGGAAAAGCCTGTCAACAGTACAGGAAAATGTCACCAAATGTCAGAAACAGAACTTCTACAAGCTTAAAAACATTTTCCTAAAGATAAAGCTTGCTGCATAAGTCTGTTGTAACTCTGTAAATCAAATGCAGGAAACAGGAGCACTCAATAGGCAAGAATGTCAACATTAATAACCAAAGTCAAATAAAACTTCCAAGTGAGAGCAGGTTAGAATTCTGTAAGGGTGTGGTGGGAAGAAGTGGAACTCAAGGAAGAAATAAGATGTCGGGAAGTCACGAAAAACGTTAGAGTCAGTGGAAAGGAATCCTTTATCTGTGTAGGTGTCACTTCTAGGACCTTCTATGGGGCCTCATTACAGCCTGCCTCTCTGCTAGCCCCTGAGAAAGTGATGTCACCTTTGCCTCTCAATAGTCATTTTGAAAACGTGTATCTGTTCTGATTTAGAGTCAAGAGAACCAGACAAAATGCTTGTAGAAAGTGACCAGAGAACGATTTAAGGCAGAACTCATTATTGTGAAATGTATTAGGTATGTTAATTCCACTGCACTGTAGCTCTTCTGCTTTTCTCGTGTACCGATATAGTAATATTGTGATTTTTTTAAAAATATATATATTGAGATTTCGGAGTCAATTTTCATGGTGTTTCGATATGCAAAATAATAAGCAAGTTTTATAGACAAAGTATAATCCTGTAGTAAATGTTGAAAAAAATCTGCTTTGCAGTTGTAAAAAGCAGATCTGAAGAGTGGGACTCTGATCTGTTAATAAACAATAGAAGGTGAGGTGCTACCAATTGGCCGATTTGACCCCAATAGAAACTCATTTCAGGCCCTGAAGAGGGAGTAGTGATTTAGCCGTAAATAATTTGACCTCTGTGCATACTGTGTAATAACAGCCAGTGAAACCTTGCAAAACATTTGAAAAATACATAAGGGTTTTGTTTTAGCTCAGCCTCTGCTAAGCTTTATTCTGACAATGATTAGTCAAAAGTGTAATTGCTAAAGGCTATTTCATAATGAAACAATGTCATCTAAACAGAGATGGATAATTACCTTCTAATTTATGGTGTTAGGAGAGATTACCTTCAAATTTTTAAAATCAGTAAATGAGTTGTCTAACTTGTTTTCTACCCAACTTTCATCATATTAAGAACATGGCCTCCTGGGTGACATCACTCATTACATAATGTATTTCTGAGATGGTGGAGAGGTAGAGAGATATTCATCCCTAAGGTGGTACTGCTTAGATCAACTTGTTCATCACAGTCGGTGGCAGAAAAATAAAAAGTACGGATATATAGATCTGAAATTCTCTTCCAACACAGGTAGCTAAGAGGGTGCTGATTTCATACATGATTGCAAAGTTCTTTCTAAATTGAACAATATACAAAACTATGAAAATTACTGCCTCAGGAGGATGGAGCATATTCTGAGTGTAAAAATAGGAGTTTTATATAACGATGGCAGTAGCAACATTCCAAAGAGAACTCTCGTGTACTATCTGCATGCACGTTTTTTAAAGAAGCTGATCAAAATGCTAGACAGTAAGTGTGGTTACACCTTGCGAATTCTGTGCCTGCACCAATATGCACACTCATCACTTATTCATGCCCAAATCTGTCTGAAGCAACAGAAAACATGTGAATATTTCCTCTAGAGACTTGAGATTCAAGACTCCTGAGGAAAGGAGAAAACCCGTAAGAGATTCCCAAATACAATCAATCAGAAAGGAAGGGGCAATGAACGTTCAGAAATGTGAAGAGTGGTTCAGAAAAGAATCTCCTGGAAGGAGCAAAAGCTGCTATCTGAGAGAAGCTGGCAGGGCTTGAAATCTTTTCCAAGTCAGGAGGGTCTTGTCCTGTGAAAAGTGAAGTAGAAATCTGAGACCATTGTTCTCATGGAGATTTTCTGTCTAGTAGGATTTCCTGCCAGATGCCCAGATAGCTTTCACTTGACGCAGAGTAGGAAAACTGCATATCTGAAATTAAGTCATTCTTACCTCCCATTATTCTAAATTAAATATGTTTATTCAACGTGGTCAGTCAACTTGTCCTAATTTTATGTGACCTAGTTAAGAGGCATTTTGTTTTGATATACATAAAACTTTTAAATTACATTTATGCATTTCTCCCTATCTCTATTTTATGTATTCCACAGAGGGGCTATTTTCACCTTCCCGGCTGAGATATCTTGCTTGTCTTAGGTTTACTATCCTGTTCTAGAATGGTCTATTTTCCCAAATAGATTAACTCATGTTTCCCCTTTGCATGAAGTCATGCTCCAGATCCTTAGGCTTGAACTCAACCCTCCTTCCATGGCCCACCGGAAGCCCATACCTATATCTGTGCATTTCTCTTATTTGTTGTCACCAAATGGGATGTAATTCTTGCTTTATATGCTTTCATTGTCTCAGGTATGTGAACAAGGACAGAACATGTTCTCCTTATGATAAGAATAATTTGATATTAGAGTATGCAAACATATAAAGGAATATAATATTGTCTTTGATCTTACCAACAACTTATCGTTTGAGGGATGAAAGTTACTTTCAATTATGGATACATATTGCAAGGTCTTAGTATTTCTGAACATGTAACTAAGAGGATAATTTTGTCTCTTCTCTTCTTTTTGTCTATTTTATTTAGTACTATACTTAGGAAGATATTAGTGTTCAAAAAACTGTATAACTTTCAATTTCAACTTTTTCTAAAATATAAGTCTCTCAATCAAAGTTAATTTTAAAAAGTGATGCAATGATCCTTGCATAATGCATAATTCATAATGATATGCAGAAAGAGGTAAACTCAGAGCCGTAACATAATTTTCAGACTGTTATTTATCTGGAGTTATAAGTTAGCTTAATAAATGTATGTACAACACATTGAAAGAAATGTGTGAGAAAAATTATACTATTATGACTATTTTAACAAGTCAATACAATTATTTGTATTCAAAATAACACAAATCTGTAGAATTCAAGTGTTAAATGGCCAATGATCACTATGATACTCCTATAAGAGTGAAAAAAATTATATGTAACCTAATACATAACACAGTCACCCTAGAAATTTTGCTCAGGATCAGAGGGAATATAATATTATTTACATACTGGGTAGAAAAGAAATATACATGTAAAATAAAATGAATTTTGTAACTTTTATTAAGTATTGCATTCTTGCCACAATTTTCATAGAGGCTCCTCTACAAATGGCCATTTAGATTTGAAAGTTAATTTAAAACTGGAAAAGAGCCAAGTTATAGAATACTTAGCATTGTCAAGTAGAAATTACTGAGATCACATGGAATATAGGCCTCTGAGCACAACTAGAGGAACTATCCTGACTACATTAGTTAAGATGAGAGGGCATCATGACTCTGCATGGCATCATCCTTGACCAGGATCCAGGACTGTATGCATGAAGACAGGGAGATGAGCAATAGCATGTGTTCATCTTTCTCTACTCTCAGATTGTGAACACAATCTGGCATATTGTTTCAAGCCTCTGTCATACTGGCTTCTCTGCTGTATCATGGTAGACTGTGCACATGGACTGACCCTGGATTCTCTGCTGTATTGTGATGGACTGTGTACATGGACATGGACTGTCATCAGAATAAACCCTTTCTCCCTTAAATTGCTTTGTCACTTTGTCAGAGTGTTCTACCACAGCCTTGGGAAAAGAAACTAACACAAGGGGAAAGTAGACTTTTGTTTTTGCTCAAGATTCTCTAATTTGCTTAAGGTATTAAAATAAATACAGTAGGTTATTCAAAACATTTCTTAAAAACCACCTTTACTACTAGAATATTGGCATATAGGTTTGTGATATTCAGAGTCTGTTTTTCTGTACAGGGTTTGTAGGCCACCAAATTGTTACATCCCTGGAATTTTATAGGACTGACTAATTTGACTTCCATTTTAGAGAGAGAAACTTGGGTGTGATTAAGATTCATATGATACTAAAAAGCAAACAAAAATGGATGTGCATATTCTGTTAACTACTAACTACAATTTTGCAAAGAAGAAAAGTCATACTGAAGACAAGGATTGATGCCAGGTTTAGCCTGAAACCCCCTGCCCTAAAAGGTATTCAAGGGCAGTACAAAGTAATCAGTGTACAAGAAGTAAGACAAGTTAAGAACTTCCTTGTTTAAAAAAATTACAGAAGCTACAGGCCCTGAACATGATGGATAGGCTGTTACAGAATCAGCTACTGTAAATGTTTATTGCAATTTCAGCTGAGTTCATCAAATTGAAGGCTGAGTGAGTGACAATCATTTGACCAGCATTTTTGTAAAGTAGGCCTGAAGAGGAGAGCTCTCCTTTTTTGTTTGTTGTGAGCAGACTTTCCATTTCACAAGGGGGTGATGTCAAGAATACCAAGACATAAACGGAGGCTTGGGACATGATCTCCGAGTTGAGAAAATAGCTCTGACAAGAGCACTTAGCAATAGAGAAACTCCACCGACTCAATTCCAGGTCTAGACGTTCCAGAGCAGAGAAAGCCGTAATAAACTGAAAGCTCTGAGTAGTAATTTGGAGGCTGTGTGTGGAGGACAAAGTCCGGTGCCTTCCAGAAATATTGACAAGGTAACTCAACACGGTGTTTGCTTTATTCTTTGCTTTGTTGGGAAAGAAGCCAAGCAGAACAGATTGCACAGAGTATGATCATATTTCGGAACAAGAGATAACAAGATTCTGGCAACCTGTCACCAAGCATCTTTGGCATGGATATCAAATCTCCTAGAGTAGACACCTTCTGGATGTGCAGCTGAGCCTTCCACCCACAGTTTCAGGGGCCATTGCAAATGGAATCTGAGATGGGTAAATACTCATACATTGAGATTTCCTCATTTACACAAATATTTCAGAAGAACCCCAGCAAAAACTAGGGACTTGAAAGAAAGCTACTTCATGTGGTGTGTATTTATATGTGGACAGATGAGCAGAAATAAGATAATTTATTCCCATATGTTAACAACTAATACCATCTACTCCATTTATATGAACGTATATAGAAATTCTGGCTTAATTAAGGATACAAACCATTTTTTCTTTCATTTTATTTATATGATGGATTACATTGAAAGATTTTTAGTATGTTGAACCAGCCCTGCATCTCTAGGATGAAGCTTACTTGATTATAATGGATGATTTTTTTGATGTGTTCTTGGATTCGTTTTGCCAGTATTTTATTGAGAATTTTTGCGATGATCATGAGTGAGACTGGTGTGTCATTCTCTTTTTTGGTTGAGTCTTCATGTGGTTTTGGTATCAGGGTAACTGTAGCTTCATAAAAAGAGTTTGGCAATGCCCCTTCTATTTCTATTATGTGGAACACATTGAGGACTATAGGTATTAGCTGTTGTGGGATGTTCTGGTAGAATTCTGCACTAAAACCATCCAGCCCTGGGCTTTTTTTGGTGGGGAGGTTTTTGATGACAGCTTCTTTTTCCTCATGACTTATAGGTCTATTTAAATTGCTCACCTGGTCTTCATTTAATTTTGGTACATGGTAACTATCAAAAAATGTGTCCATTTCTTTTACATTGGACTAATTACCGAACCAGTAGAAGCAAAATCACTAGAAGGTGCTTGATATAGTCCTAAGCTAGGACTCAGGAAAAGGCTTTCTTTACTGAGTAAGTCAGTTGACCTACCTAGTCCTTGCTTCTCAGATAAATAATTAGAAACTAAGTGGTCAACCTGGAATTTTCTATCTTTCTATGTACAAGGTGAAATTGTCTTTTGGATTTCTAAGAACAATCCATTTGTTGGCAAAATTTGTGCTAAAATTAGTATAATAAAGAGGTACCCTTTTCCATACAGAAGTACGTATTTCTTTGTAGGTGCAACATGAGGGCTTGCTCGATGGGGTTACTAAATGTATCTACATACCCTAATGTTTCTACTGTTGTGATAAAAAGACATAATAAGAAGCAGCTCAGGAAGTGAAGGGTTTGTCTTATCTAACAGCTCCCAAAGAAAATCACACAGAGAGTCTACATTAGGTTATAAACTGATTGGCCCATTATCTCAGTCTTCTTACTAGCTATTGTAACTTATATTAACCCATTGTTCTTATTTATGTCAGTCACTTGGGAGAGGGACACATCCTGCTTCCTTGGTGGTCTGCGCAGGAATGCCAAGGGAGCTTTCTGCTTCCCTGTTATCCTTGCACCACCTCTACTTCCTGTCTGGTTTTCCCGCCTATACTTCCTGCCTGGCCAATCAGCATTTATTTAAAACATGATTGACAGAATACAGACAATTCTCCCATACCAGTAGGTTTTCTGACCTCTACAAGGAAGAATAGATTAACAGTTTGCTTTACATGTAGGGATGTGCTATGTCTGCTTATCAGTCTAGGTCTCTGACTTCCAGGAAACATCTTGAACACTTAGGAATATTTCTGCAAATAAGTGGGTTCAATGCCCTCTGCTTGGAGCTAATAATGAGAGTAACTCTCACATAATTGCCATTGTTGAGAAGCAACTTGATCCACAACATTAAATTAATAAGTGCATAATCCTCATACTCTAAGATATACATGTAGAGACAAACCTTGATGAGATTTTCTGCCTTAGTGTGATCGTTTTTAAAGAATATAAGCTTGATAATCTTCCTGGTTAGAAAACATTACTTACTCTCAACTGGGAAAATTATTCTGTCTCTGTCTCTGTCTCCCTTCCCCCACCCTCCTCGCTTTCCTCTTTAGTTACCCAACTAAGGTACCAAGGACCAACCCAGGGTTGTCCATATGGTTATCAAGCTTTGTATTTCTACACCTCACCCTCCAAACTTACTTTGTGACAATCTCTTGCTCTGTAGATGAGGCTAGCCTAAAGACTATTTTTACCTCTGCCTCCCTATTTCCAAAGTCATAACTGTGCACCATAATGCCCTGCTCTGTATTTCTTTTTAAAAAAATATTTATTTATTATGTATACAATATTCCATCTTTGTGTATGTCTGCAGGCCAGAAGAGGGTACCAGACCTCATTACAGATTGTTTGTGAGCCACCATGTGGTTGCCGGGAATTGAACTCAGGACCTTTGGAAGAGCAGAAAATGCTCTTAACCACTGAGCCAGCTCTCCAGCCCCTGCTCTGTATTTCTAATTCAGCAAGGAGATGTCAAGAGGAGATTTTGTGCTTCAGAGATGACTCATTGTCAGTGTTTCCACAGAAATTCCATTCACTACAAACTTAGCTACTTGGAATTCCTCATAGTTAAGGAGTTCCTTCTTTTCTGTTATGAAGACATTGAAGATTATTTGATTTAGGGACAAAAATTGATTAAAGAGAGAAAAATCTCTAGATGTCTGTCAGAGGTTAATAATTTTGCTATTTTGGTAGCTATAAATTTTATAAACTCACCCATCTAAGTTGTTGGAACTCAGTTTGAAGACATAACGAAGTTTTCATGAAGAGCAATGTAGTGGCAAACAATGATCTCCAAGAAAGAGTAACTGCATTATCGCCCCCTGAAACATGGATAGGTCAGTAGTTACTTATCATATAAGGCAAAATTTTGAACACACAGAAGATGATGTAGCAACGTGTTTTGCATGGTGTATGTATCATTACATAAAGGAATGAGGCATATCTTGTAGCATTCCCACCAGCTGAGAAATAGTCATCATTTTTTCTTCAATATGCATTAAAACTTCAATATATTTAAAATTCATGAAACCATAATCCTCTGTGGAAATCTGCCTGAAGTCAGATAATTTTAAAACTCAGTGACTAATCTCTTTGTGTTGCAAAGTCATTCTAATGCCATAGAGTAACCCCACAAAAACTGTTTTTATAACCAATTTCATTACCTTTGAAAACTAAATGTATCTACATACCCTAATGTTTCCACTGTTGTGATAAAAGGACATAATAAGAAGCAGCTCAGGAAGTGAAGGGTTTGTCTTATCTAACAGCTCCCAAGTCACACTCCATTACCTAGGAAAATCAAGGGGAAGAACTCAAGGCAGGAACCTAAAGACAGGAACTGAAGTGGAAGCCATGGAGACTGCTTTTTGGCTTGCTGCTGGTGAGTTGCTAGACTGCTTTCTTACAGCACCCAGGAGCAGCAGCATGGAGGTGTCACCATTCCTATTCAATATTTACTCAAAATATTGCCCTCATACTCACCCACAGGCCAACCTTAGGGAGGCATTTTCTCAATTAAGATTTCCTCTTCTTGTCATCTCCATGGTTGTTGGTAGAATCAAGAGTATGGTGAAATAATAGCAGTTTTCCATCCAGAATTTGAAGCCACGCTGGACTATATAAGATATTTTTTCAAAAAGAAAGCAGCAAAGAATCATAGTTAAGATCCTGTGATCATCACAAGAGTCATTCATGTGAGAGGGACAGGAACTTTTGTGCCTTGATGGCATCAATAGTGGGCTTTCGGTCTGATAAATGCCAAGGTCTGAAATGGGCACCTTAGGAATTGTTAAGTCCAAAACAGACCTCCAAGTGGCAGTACCATTTACAGAGTTCTAAATGACAGTCTAGGTTCAGTCCATGCTGGATTCTTACCAAGTGAAAAGAAAGAATGGTAAAGAAAAAACAAAACCAGAACTCAGCATACCTCACAAACCTGAAGTACATTGTCAGGAAAAGCCATCACTTTCCTATCTGCCCCTACAACCAACAGCGTCCACCAATGGGACATCTAGTTGCCTACTGAACAAGCCTGTAACAGATCAAAGCACCCAGCTAGCTCCAAGACTGTCCTGACCCACATGCTCCCTCCCACTACTCCCAATACCCAGGTTGTCCTGGCTCCCAGACTCCTTCTTGCTGCAATCTGTCTGCTTAAAACAGGCTAAAATTTTCCCCACTTTATGCTGTTCTTTCCGCCCCAGGCCACAGAGAGAACCTGGAAGTTTTAATTACATAATAAACTTCCTTTTCTTTCTTTCCTTTTTGTTTTTAAACCAACAGAGTTGGTGGTTTCCTTTCTCCCTTGATTACAAGAATAACACTCTCATTATACTATACACCAATTCTGATAGTTTCCTTACAAGATGGTCAGTATTTTGACCAATCAATCAGGAATGTTCATTAGTAATGGAACAAAATCTCTTTTTTCTCTGTAAAGAAGGTATATCAGGAAGATCTTGGGGAAAGCTTTTATGTTGGCAATTTGCCAAGAACCTCTAAAATTCTCTTAGGTATGTTTAATTAAGCCCAAGAATGTCAATCACCCTCACTATCTCTAGTGCAAGCTATAAATGGCCCTCATTCCACAGAGGAAGAATCAAGTTTTTTAACAGCTTGCAACATGAAATGGCCACTGGACACAAGCATACTTATAAGGTATCTCTACGGAAAGTTTTCAGGTGAGATGCAGGGGTCCAATGCTAACTAGCCCCACCCCTACCCAACAAAGGTGAATTCCCAGGAATATTGTAATCTATACACACCAGAGGAGATGTGCCAGTGTGCATGCGTGGGATTACAAGGCATATTCCAACTTATAAAAGTCTGAATTGTGAGAAATAATTTGAGTTGCCTCTGCTGTGATTAAGTCAATAAAAAATATTCTTGACCTAGAATGTCTTAAAGTTAAGAGCACATAGGACCTGGGTTCAGTTCCCAGTTTCCACACGGAGACTAACAGTCATCAGTAATTCCAATTACAGAGAACCCATCACCCTCTTCTGATCTCCTCAGGCACCAGCCTTGTGTGCAGAGTTCTTACATCACAGGCCAAACATGCATGTATAAGTTTTAATAAAGATTTATTCTGGCAGGGGTAAGCCAAAGGTTAATACCTAGTATGGATTAGAATTCTTAGTGTTTTGGTATGTGTTTTACATGGTAAAGATTCACATCAAAATTTGATTTATATATTGCAAAATGACCCCTTCTGTCAAAATTGAGTTCCTAAGACCTCTATCTTATGCATTAGCCACAAGACCAAGGGCAGTCCTTGAACCCTTAAAGGAGTCATTGGGTTTTGCCACTCAAAAGCAAGCAAGTACCAAGAGACAGGTGAGGAAAATAAAAAACAAATAACAAAGCACATCTTCTAGATTTAGTACCACGTTCCATTTAATAGGCTTAAGAACCCAAAGAAGAGGAGCAAGGCTAGCCATGAGAGGTTGTGTCAGGATTATTTCTTCGTTGACAAGCCTAAGGTCTTGCATCACCTGGAATTCTCTACTTGGCTTTGCACTGAAGGGATTGATGCATTACTTGGAGAATAGCAAGGACTCAGTAGTCTATGCTTCAGAAGACTTTTAATAATAGATTATAATACTAACTTAGCCTTATTTTAATAGCTACTGTTTTTTATTAACTTACCCAATGTTTTCATTGAATTTTGTCTCGGTGAGATTTGATTTGATCGAGAATAAACATCTGGTGTTTGCTTTTACTGCTGATTTTGGTTTCTCATCTTACTGTTGTTTGTGATCTTTTGGCTTGTACCACACTGTAGAGTTTCACTTTACTGAATATTTTGGGACTTCAAACCCTAGACTTCAGACCCATATTTGTATTAGAGATTGTCCATGTGGAGAAAAATCAATGTAAGTAGAAGGCACCCAAAGACATTAAAAGGCAAAAGAAGTGAGATCCTTCCAGTAATGGTGTGAACACACCGCTTAAGATCTTCCCTCTTATCCTACCTTTTGATGTCTCAGTCTGAAGCCAGAGTCCGGGAAATCTCCCGAATGTAATGGTGCAAGGGTATGAGTATAAAAGAGCTGTGGTAATGCCCATGTTAGAGTCTCTTCTGATTTTCCTATTTCCATGTTTCTGGTAAGCATTCAGAAAAGTGAAAGGGGGGAAAGAGAGATCAGGTTTGGGGAGTGCTACTGAATACGAATAGTGTGGCAATTTTTAGATACTAATCCTATGGAGACTCAGCAACATGGAGAACTTAGCCAATTATGTGGGCACTGCTATTTTTGGCTCATCATCTGATTACAGTCATCTTGGTGGCATTATTTTCATTATTTTAATTTATTTTGTCACAGGATCAGCAGGATCAAAATGGTGTGGTAAAAATGTCTCATGGTAATATGGATGCACACATCATCAGGGCATGAGACTTCATGGGATCTGTGTACCTTACATATTAAGTATGGGCAGTTATGGGCAGTTTCCTTCCAATCTTGTCTAGCCTTAGCAGCTGCTTCTATTACATGCATTCCTTTGAAGATGAAGGGCAAGCGAAGAGAGAGTCCATTGAGATCAAAATGTGACCAGACTGGCAGAATACTGAGAAGGGTTTATTAGTGCTGGAAGATGCTAGAACAAGAGAAGGATAGACATCTGTTATCATCAAACTCAATCAGGGAGCTCAGAGCCAGAAGAATAGGAAGGCCTGCCAGATTCATTGTTGCTTAAGTTTTGTAGCCCTGAAAGAAATCTGCAGTGGCATCATTGTGGTACAGTCCTCTTCAGACATCTCAGCAAGTCTGCTTAGAGCTAAGGCTGGAGTTACAGGCTGATTCCATAAACTGAGGTAGGAGAAGGGGACATCAGGCAGCCCCAGGATAGAGTTGAAACTGGAGGAGGGGGAAGAAGAGAGGATTAAGCGATAGAGTGGATGATGCCACCATATTTCACAGTGCTATGCTGGGGCTTTAGGTGAGGTACCCAAAGCTAGAGAAGAGTGCATAGGTCAGCCTTCTGAATCAGCCTTCTGAAACAGAGAACAAAGGGGAAAGCAGGAAAGATTAAAGAAAGTGTCAATTTGAAAAGAGAGAAGGCCAATATCAACAAATCCTTTCAGAGGACAAGGTAGGTGAAATAAGAAAAGAAGAATCAGTCACGGATAGTTTTGACCTCTGAGGCTTTTCTTGGTGGGGAATGTGAACATGAAAACTGTGTTCGACCCTGACACAACATGATCCTTGTGCATGAGAACTGTGCTTGACCATCTCAGACTAACCTACAAAGACACAAACACATCCAATGCTTGTCCTCACTTTGTCGTGCTGATGCACAAACACAGTACTCACCTCAAAGAGAGTATGAGACACTTTATTCTGGAGCTTAACCTGAACGATCATGACCCAGAAAGACAGATTTTAGCTATCCCAAATTTCGTGTCCAATGCAGAAGCTGTCCCACGAAAGTCTAAAGTAACGAAACAGAAAGCCATACATCAAAACTCTTTAAAAATACATCAGAAGAAATGCAAGACAGATAGTCATAGCAAAGCAGAGGAATCTCAGCTCGAGGCGGTAGAGGTTATCTGAGGACCCTTAGTGTTTTGGTCAATGGAGAATTAGGTGTTTGTTAAATCAATACACTCCAAAGGGTTTTGATCTGGTCAGGATGGTCTGACACTGAAGTAAGGGCAGGCAGGCAAGGATTGGTTATTTAGTTGGCTAATGATAGCCCAGGATAAACTGTAATTAGACTCTGGGCCTTCAACACTGCAAACTCTTCGGCAACTGGATTCTTGATCTGTCAATCAGCCTTTGCAGGCACAGCTTCTCTTCACGCATCCTCACTCACACCAGTTGGTTAAAGCAGCCAACAGCACTTGTTATAATCGTACTAACTTTGAGCTTTTTTTAGTTTGGGGTCAGGAAGAGGTCTTCTTGTATTTGGTTTCAGTAGCTGATACTTTAAAGTTGTGTGCTGTAAAGTCCCCAAGCTGATTTTCTGGTTCACGTTTACCTAAGCAGAAGGAAACCGATTGAGGATTATTGGGAGATATGTCAGTGTTTGAAACTGGTAACCTGTTTCTTGGAGACTGTGTCTCTTTTCTCAACTACATAATTCTTGGTGTAAATGAAAAATACATAGATTTACTCTATCTGTAATGATACTGCTGGTGTTGTTGGTTTCTAGGGCAATGTTATGAACGGCCAATATCTATTTAGTTCAGATCTTGCATCTCTCAAGCGCTTCAAGACGAAGACACATGTGCATGTTAGTCATTTTCCCTTGAACTGAGATCCAAGATATGAGCTCTTGAATCAGGGTGCTCCTTTCTCAGGGTTGCCCGAGTGCCGAGTGACTTAATTCTGCTTGCATCTACTTTATAGTCCGTTTTCTTCTTGCCTTTGTTCCTGACATCCGGTTTCTGAAGGAGCATTTATTTTAGCAAACTTGTAATTGCAAATTCTTTCTCTGCTACTTTGGGATGTAAATCTTTTTCACAGCCTCTTGCCAGTTTTACAACCCAGTACTGTCTTTTTCAAGGACTTGGAAGTCAGCTCTTTGAAACAGAAGCATCACCGCGGAATGAGCACCCCTGTCTTCCAGCCTCAGAGAGAGGCAGGGAACTGCTTTTGTGGATGCCTATTTAGTATTTTTGCAACTGACTCCTGTCTAGAACAGGTGAGCAAGTTTGATTTTCCCTTTGGCAAGGTCAAGAAGCAACAGTGTGTTTGACGGACCCTCCCAACTCCACACTCTAAAACCATTTCCACAGTTACCAAAGATAAGTAAGCTCTGTTCTACTTAGCAACATTCAAAGGGTGTAGACAACAATAATGTATTATATTTTTCAAACTAATGTTTTGAATGTTGCAACAACAAAGAGATGATGCACATTCAACGTGTTGAAGACAACAGTGGTTCGGGAGGGATCACTTTTCATTGTTCCCATGTAGTTAGTACTGAAGCCTTGTAAACTTGCACAATTGATATGTGTAAAAAAAAATCAATGAACTGTTTACTCCAAGAGAATTTAATTACAACTACATTCAGTTTTCCCTCTTGTAATAGGTCTAAGTACATTGTTCACTATCTGATTTATTTTGTGGAGAATAGTTTGTATTTTGGTGGACACCATGCATGCTTTCACTCTGTCTTCAATGCTAAGCTCTGTTCCGTGGCTGCACACAAGTCATGACAGACACTAAGAAACTGCATTTCGAAAACAGTATGTGCTCCTTCCTTGAGGTCACAAGGCAGATAAAAGCAGGATGATAGGTCTGTCTTCATTTTGTACTTTACTTCGGACGGCCTTCTTAGCTCTGCATCCAGGAACACTCATCCCCCACCCCTCAAGGAGTGTCCTGCTGAATGCAGAGAATCCTAGCCTACCTCATTCTCCTTCAAGGCTTAAGGCAAAGATAATCACAACTGAGGAATCGTATTGAAAAGTTTAAATCTCTGGGAGTAATGCTGCCATGTCGCAGGTGTAATAAGTCAGATCAGGCCAAATTAGTAAATCCAGGTTTAATCTGAGCAGAACAAAGCAACTCCTGGGTGATCCTTGGGAAGGCAAGGGAAGAGTATCAAATATGGCTACTAGGTATTAAATAGTTTGTAGGTGTAGTCTTGAGCAAACCCAGAGAGGGGCTGGATTTTGGCATACTTTCTCAGGGGTGGGGTTTGGAATGGAAGGAGTGAGGCCAGAGCATGGAATGGGACCCCAAGCTATAGAGCCCCAAATCCCAGCCTTTTTGGGTATATATGGACAGCAGTAAGACTTACACCTAAACACTAATTACTGTTGAAGATAAATATTTTACTCTTGAGATTCTTCTCTTGCTAGGTGGAAGCTTTAGCTGAGCCACTGAAGTACTCAACAAGATGATCTGTAGCACAACCAAATGATCATTATAGATATACTGTCTAATGTGATACAACTCAGTTCACCGAAATTGTTTTTAAGGCAAAGGCCTGACTCTTAAGCCTTGGCAAATTAAGCTTTTCCTAGCATCTCAATATGTTAATTAAAGAAATGAGTAGAGAAATGGAGAGAAAAATATTACTCAATCGGGAATATTAAAAAGAAGATATGAGGGGGTGCTGACATGAGCTATATCTTTAAATACAGTAAGAAATGGAGCAGAGGACAAGAGGTATATATAATTGAGCAATCTTGACCAAGGTATGGTCTGGGTTAAAGCACTCTCAGTTCTGATTGTGAAAGGAAGTCCAGTGAACTGTTACAGTTGTTATCATTTGAGAGGAGATATCCACTTCTCCTAAGATAAGCACTTGTGGGCTTGAGAAAGAAGTTAGCTCACGACTTTAATGACAGAATTCATCAGCAGATCATAAACTAGTTATGAGAAATAGCTTACAGGATGACTAAAATCAACTGCAAGAGAATAAGTAAAAAATACCCCATTGTGTAAACACTATTTGGATAAGTAGCTTGATCAAATCGTTGGTTAGACCAATGCAGCATGTAAAGGAGACAGTCTAAATACTGCTTCAACCCATCATATGCTCAGAGAATGAACAATAACAACAGGAATCATGTTCAATGTCTGTTCATTTTGTGCTGGCTATTTTCATGTTGACATGTGCTAGAGTTATTACAGAGGAGAGAACATCTACTAAGAAATTGTCTCCATAAGATTTTGCTGTAGGCAAGTCATTTTCTTTCTTTTTTCTGTTCTTTTCTTTTCTTTCCTTTTTTTTTGTTTTTGTTTTATGAGACAGGGTATCTCTCTCTGTAATAGCTATAGCTGTCCTGTGTAGTAATGAACACGGAGGGCTGTGTCTCGCCGTGGCTCCCGGCTCCCAGCTCCCGGCCATGGGCCTGCTTTTGGTCCTGGCTAAATAATTACACACAAACTGTATTCATTTAAACTTTGCCTGGCCCATTAGTTGTAGCCTCTTATTTGTTAACTCTTACATATTATTTTAACCCATTTCTAAGAGTCTGTAAGTCACCACAAGGTAGTGGTCTTACTGGGAAGATTCTAATCTATGTCCATCTCAGGCTGGAGAAACATAGCGTCTCCCACACTTCCTTTCTTCCCAGAACTCTGTTCTGTTTACTCCACCAACTTAAGGGCTGCCCTATCAAAAGACCAATGCAGTTTCTTTATTCAATCAATGAAAGCAACCCAAATACAGAAGGATCCTCCTACACCAGTCCTGGAACAAGCTATGTAGAATAGGCGGGCCTAGAATTTACAGATTTTTGAATGCTTCTGCTTCGCGAGTACTGGGACTAAAGGTGTGTGCCACCACTGCAGGGCCAAAAGGCATTTCTTAGTTAGTGATTAATGTGGAAGGGGTCCAATCTATTGTGGCTGGTACTGCTTCTGGGTGGTCCTGAGCTCTATAAGAAAAGCAGGCTAACCTCTTGAGCATATACCCAAAGGATGCTCAATCATACCACAAGGACACTTGCTCAACCATGTTCATAGCAGCATTATTTATAATAACCAGAACCT
>JAQHUG010000308.1:728936-739655 GCA_028555095.1 Dicrostonyx torquatus
AATAAAAACAATGCTTTCTATAGAGTAGCTCTGGTTTCAGAATCTTGAAAAGGAAATCTAGAAATTAAATATGTGCAAGATAACAACTCACTTCCCTTAATACACTTTATTACTTCTTTGAAAATCTCATGTATTCCTCCAATGTATTTTGGACAAATTCATCCCTCGCTCATCTTCCCAAGTCCTGTCAAATTCTCTCACTACCTCTGCAGTCCCTCCCAGTTATTTTTCAGTGTTTTAAAACTAATAAATTTGTTCAACATGTGTGCTTGAGTGTGGGACATCCACTTTACTCTGGTCATTCTACCAGGGGCCACACCCTTTAGGAAAACTGACTCTCTTTCTCTAAGAGGATTGTCGCGTGTTCCTCAGTGGTGGGAATTCGTGTGTTCCTCCTGCCTCCATCATGACATGTTGCTGAGTGGTTCTGGTGCAGGCCTTGTTCAGGCAACCAAAAGTGTTTTAAACTTAAGAGAGCAGCGATTCTGGTCTGTCCAGAAGACACTGACTTTGCTTCTTTGCTCCCTGTCCTCTGACTCTTACAGTCTGTCCATCACACTTGAATAGCGGTCCCAGAGCCTTGCTTGTATATAGTATGATACAAATGTCCATTTGTGTCTGATCACTCCCTGGGCATTTGTTCTTTGTACTTTTACCAGTGTGACTGTTCTGGGTAAGATGCGTAATGATGAACAAAGAAATGTCTCCAATTAGGCGTGAGAGCTGAACTCAACAAAATGTCTGACAAACATTTCTGAAAAATGTGAAGGTCATTAAAAACATGAAGGGTCTGAGAATCTTTCACAATCAAAACAGACTTTAGGAAAACTGACTATTAAACATCTAGAATTCTATCTGGAAGTGTGTCATCCACAAAACAAAAATTAAGTATGATCATTACTTATAAGAATGTGTCAGAATTGGTTCATTAGTTTGGTGGTTTGAATAAGAATGACCCACATAGGCTCATATATTTGAATGCATGGACACCAGGAAATGAAATTGTTTGATATGTTTGGAAGGATTAGGAGGTGTGGACTTGTTGGAGGAAGTGACTCAATTACTGTATGTTTTGTAGCTTCAAAAATTCATGCCACACCCACTCTCCCTCCCTCTGCCTGTGGATCAGTATATAGCTCTTAATGATTGCTAGCACAATGCTACCTACCATGCTTGCTGTAAGACTCTGTGCTGTGTTGATAATGGACTAAGCCTCTGAATCTGTAAATACCTAATTAAATACTGTCCTTTATAAGAGTTGTCATGGTCATAACACTATGTTATGTGTATCTTCACAGCAAGAGAATGGTAATTAAGAAATGTACCTTGGCCGGGCGGTGGTGGCACACGCCTTTAATCCCAGCACTCGGGAGGCAGAGGCAGGCAGATCTTTGTGAGTTCGAGGCCAGCCTGGTCTACAAGAGCTAGTTCCAGTGCAGGCTCCAAAGCCACAGAGAAACCCTGTCTCGAAAAACCAAAAAAAAAAAAAAAGAAGAAAGAAAGAAAGAAAGAAAAGAAATGTACTGTGTGTATAATAGGGAAAATGAGATGTGGTGTACATGGGAATACATTGGGGAAAGTTTGGAAATATCCGGTAAATTTAAGAATTCAAATAATTTTTGAAGCTGATTTTAGAAATTGAACATGCATCTTAATTACATGAAAGATATACAATTTGTTGGGCAAAAAGTAATGGCATGGGTGCTTACTTCTTGCCTGTATATGAAGTACACATGTCAAACCCAATGGTAACTGCATATAAAGTGAGTTTGTGGGGCCTGCTGTTAGCCTATGTATGAATTAAACATGTGCAACTCACTGTGATCTGTCTGGTTTCCTGAATATCCCTTAAGTTCCTCTCAGTGTTTCATGAGGCAATTAATCTGGAAAGCCCACAATAAAGAATGTCCTAACTGTCCATACATGACTTCTGAGTCACAACATGAGTTGAATAATGTCCAAATTCTTGGAGGAGAGCAAATTCCTAGGATACAACTTTGTTCAGATCGCTTTGTATTATGAGGGTTCTATATCATGTTATAGGGCACAAAAAAAGAAAAAAGGGACAGTAAGAGGGTAGAAAACTGCAGCATTTCATACAATTTGGCACCTGGTAAGTAGTTAAAATTTCACCATTAGTTCTAAAAATTGGATATGTAAGGTTTTTATCTCATTCCACAAACACTATATCCATATACATGACCTATATCATTTAGAAGAATTTAAGAAGTCAGTTTCAGCACTGGAAATATCTGCATTTGACAAATGTCTTTTTAAAATTGTATACCTAGTTCTCCAACAATTATAGTTAGGATGATTACTCATCTTTTTGTAATATAGACTTGTAACACGAGGGCTGGCTTGTTGGGGTTACTGTCCTGCCTGGTACCCCGCAGCCGGCAAGCCCCAAAGAAAATCACACAGAGAGTCTATATTAGGTTATACACTGATTGGCCCATTATCTCAGGCTTCTTACNGCAGCATCTTCTTACTTCTTCTCTCTATACAGCTGTCCTTTTCTTTCCATGTCTAGGTTAAAGAGCTGCATTAATATTCTTTGGTATTAAACCTCTGAAATGATACCAATGGATGCTATAGAAGAAGCAAGGAATGAATAGCATCCTTGATAGCGATGGTCTGTTGCTTCTAAGAACGTGTAAACTCTTTGCTGTTCTCTCTCTTATCCCTCCTTCTGGGGAGGGTCTGAGGCCTTAGCCATAGAGTCAGAAATTGAGGCTGTCTAACAATAGTCAAATTAATGTTCAGCTCTCAGATAGCTTCAGCTGCCTCAAGCATCCTGACTAAAATCTCATAACAAACACTAGTTAACTATGAAGGGCTGCTTCAAATGATTTTTAAGTTACTAATTATTGAATGAGTATATATTAAAGCATGATCAATAAGCTAGGGAGGATGATAGAGGATGGAGTTTGAGAATACAAGATGAAGATGTTCCTTTAAATCATTGTTGCTCTGATGATAGAATTCATAGAAAAGGGGTTTTCTTAATATTCTTATTAATCTCAACTATGTTATAAAATATTAAGCATGTATTATATACAGACCTCTGAAATTAACAACAAGAATTTCTTTCTTTTTATTCAAGCAATGAATATGAAGGTGAATTTTTTAAAAATGATTATGTTTAAGAATTTTTTAAGCCAGGCAGTGATGGCGCACACCTTTAATCCCAGCACTTGGGAGGTGGGAGGCAGAGGCAGGCAGATATCTGTGAGTTCGAGACCAGCCTGGTCTACAAGAGCTAGATCCAGGACAGGTGCGAAAGTTACAGAGAAACCCTGTCTCAAAAAACTAAAATTAAAAAAAAAGGAATTTTTTAAAACGTCATTTGGGAGCATATGTTACCCTAGGACTTGATGCCGACATCATACTGAATTTTTGCTGTTGTTTTAGCCTATAAATTCCAAAGAATCTTAGAGATAGCAAGGGCAGCATAGAGCACATGTCCTACTTGACAGAGAAGCTGAAGCAGGAAAATTGCTTCTGCTCATGTTAGGGAGAGCATGAGCAAAAGATTGAGGGCACATCTCCAAATAGTAAGGAAAATCTTGTTCTCCTCATTAATTCATTATTTCGATTTTAAAAATCTCTCTCTCTTTCTCTTTTTCTCTCCTTCTCTTTGTCTCCCTCTCCACTCTCCCTCAGTTCCTTGACCCCCTCTCATAGGTCCCCTGTTTTAAAATTCCCTGCAAATATTTAAGCTCATATTCAAGGATGCATGAACTTTACTTGCTATTTTTTTAACAAGCTCTGTGCACTGAGAGAAACCACAGCACACTCTTTTCTCCCATCTTTAGTTTCTTAGTTTGCAATTCAAAGGGTTCAGACTTACATGATTGCTTTCCTTGTCTGGGCTGAAACTGCACCAGCTTTGCTCATCAAGCTGTAACATTTTCCTAAAATTTACTGGCAGTCTCTGCTTGGTCTTACCCCGATACCAAGGCACCAGACGTCATCTGTCGCTGTTACATACCCAGGCATCGTACACAGATGTAGCATAATTATTTTCTAGTGCACAAACACATCGTAAAGGCCAGGGCTCATTTGTCTGAATCAGTTTTTCTTCTTTTACTGCGTTTTCCATGGGGATGATATTTTTAGCTCCATGCTATAACAAATTACTAATTTATACACTTTTTCAGCAATTACTGTAATGATCTTGGCAGGAGAGAGGTATTCTAGTGAGACATCGTGCCCTTCCTTTGGTTGTACGACTATTTAAAATAATGGATTCCAAGGAGTTAGAATTTCTCCAGGAATGTCGTGCTGTAGGATCTGAAAAACTGAAGGGCTGGTGCCAGCCAGAGGGTGACCATGTAACCCAGGAATGGATTTCCCCACAGTCCAAACAGCTTTCTGACTCATCTTGCAGCACAATACAGACTCTTGTAGAAACAAAGCTGGGTCAGTGATCGGCAGGACCACATCTTGTCCAGGACTGCATGGTTATACAGACTTCTCCACTTATACTAAACCTAGCGTTCATACCACAATCCTAATTATCCAAAGACATGGGGTCATTGGACCTCTTTATTAATTCCCCTTTCCAATGTGACCACATCTAATTGCTCTCCATCCTCTGTTTTTCAATGCTGTTTCCTGAATTGGTATATTGAGCACTGGAAGCCCACTTTTTCTTTTCTCCAGTTGCCACAACACAAGTGCTGATCTTAAAAGCTCTGGGAACACCTCCTTTTAAGCTTAGCCACTACCTCATCAAAAATATGGACAATACAACCTGTAATATCAAAAACTGTTATAGAAGCATCCTTTCAGGAGAAAGAATATAACATTCACCCAAATAACCAAGGTATTACTAAATTTTAACATTCCAATTAATACATTTGGATAAATTTTATTTGTTAGGGCATTGCAGATGTTTATGTGGATTTTTAATGAATGATCAAAAACAGCTAGGAAAATGTCAACAGTTAGGAAATATAGTTAATGTCTACATAATTATAGCCATGTTTTACTTTCTGTAACAAATTAGTTTAACAAGAGAAACTTCAGAGTTGCATGCTTGTCTATCCAATACATTATCTTACTTTTTATTCTCATCTATTTTGTCTTTTGATGCCTTTTCTATTTTTCTGAACATGCCTCTTTTCTTGTCTAAATTCATACACACTGGAATATTAAGATTGAAAGTTCTGCCACCATTCTGCTCAATATGTGGCTCACATGTAAAGCAGGGCAAAGAGAGTTAGAAAGATAAAGACAGAGCCAGAGAGTTATAGAGAGACAGAGACAAAGAAATGGTAACAGAGAGACAGAGAGATCCATGATTTAGGGGGAGAAGGTCATTTGCAGAAAGAGAATATTAACATTAAGTCTTGGGAAAAATGATTTAAACTGAGGTAAAGAATAAAATTATGGAAAATATTTCAATTCCTGGAAAACACAATTTTAGATCCATAAGACAATAAAGAACTCTATGTTACCCACCACATAATCCATTTCATCTTGTATTCTTTAAGAACAAATTCTATAGAGATAAAAAAAACATCAATTACTGAAAGTCTACAATGGCTATATAAATGAACAACAGCTCTCAAACCAAAGGGGAAAAGGATAATTTATTCTGCAGTCAAAATAAATAACAATATCCTCAGAACATGTATACATGTTACCTCATCTACCATATTCCAACATGCTAATAATTTCACAAAGTTTTTGTAGTAATAGAGCAAAGAAAGCAATAAACCCCCTTCAATTATAATTGAATTAAAAATGGTGGATGCATCAGGCAGACAGGTTACAGCCAAGTGGAGACACCTGTTAAGTTCTTAGATGCATTCTGATACGTTACTGGGCTTTTCCTCTTTATCATTATTGAGGTAACCCAGTCAGTAAAGAGAAAAGTAGGCCACACTAATTTTGTTTTCCAAGTGTACTAATTTATATATAGGGCAAACCAAGAAAATTATACGAGAAATCTATTATTAGACTCTGAGGCCATCATTAAGGAGTCTGGAGATTTCATTTTGGAATACTGGAGCCCTTTTTTGTATGGAGTTTCTTTCAGAGGCAAATGAATCTGACTTTGAATTTTACCATCAGCACAGCTGTGAATCAGCCAGAAGTCATGATGAACTAAGAGAATTAAGACAGGAGAGTAGGAAGGTAAGAAAGATACTCCTTCCTACACTGTTTCCTGCGACACGATGACACTGACATCATTTTCCTGGATACTGTTTTATGAACTCCAGAAAAACTCATGGAAAAAGCTTTGACTATACCTCAATTATGTGGAGGAAAATTATACTTACACAAATTAGAATTAGATAGAAACTTTTTAAAATATGGAATTGACATTTGATATTTTAAAATGTTGGTGGCTTTCTTTTTGCTTAAGCAAATTGATTTTAGTCAGCCCTTCTTTTATTTTAACTCTTTATATCAAATAAATGAAATAAAATATTAAAGGAGTGACCTTAAAATTTTTTAAGAAAAATTTCATTTCTTTATTGTTTTGTTTTCCTTCGTCTTAAATTAAAAATAGGTTTTTCTTACATACAATAAAACCTAACCACAGTTTCCCCTCCCTCTACTCTCCCAGGCCAACTTTCCCTCTCTTGCAGATTTACTCCCTTTCTGTTTCCTGTTCAGAAAAGAACAGGCCTCCAAGAGACAACAGCAAAAGAGAACAAAGCAAAGTACAATAAAACAAGGCTGAAGTCCTCACATCCAGGCTGAACAAAGCAACACAATAGAAGGATAAGAGTCCAAAATGCAGGCAAAGGAGTCAGAGATACACCTGTATCACCATGCAAAAACACCAACCTAACAGCCATGATGTACATGCAGAGGACCTGGTGCAGACCTACGCGATTCCTACACTTACCTCTTTAGTCTCTGTGAGTCCCTTCATTGGTTTGGTGAGCCATGTTCTCCCAATGTCCTCAACCCCTCTGATTCTTACAGTTCTTCTTCACCCTCTTCCTCAGGGTTCCCCAATCTCTGATGGGACTGAAAAGATGGATCCTTGCAATTTAGACCTTCTCTGCATAACGTGATGTAGGTCTCTGCAGCAGCTCCCATCTGCTACCAGAGGAAGACTCTGATGAAGCTTGGATAATATACCAACCTATAAGTACAGCAGAATATCACTTGTGTTGTGGGAACTACTTCAACCAATAGCCTTTAAGATACTGGCCCACTTTTTGCATGGTCTCATGTATTGTGAATGCAGACAAAAACCATGCACTGCTCTCTTGGCTGCTGGATTCTGTTCCAGTTCCTAATGAACACAGAGGACTTTGGATCACTACTCTTTCTGTGAGTTTATCCCCAAATATAAAGCTTTGTTATACTCCATTCCAGGCTGTGGTGGAACTCTTTAGTACGCCAAAACAATAGGAATCATTTCAATTTTTTCCAGCCATATTTGTTTATGCCTGAGCTTTCTAGTCTCCCCAGTTCCTGGCCATGCAGGCAATATAGTACAATGGCCCCTTCTCTTGTCATAGGCCTCAAGTTCAACAAAACATTGGTTAGCCACTCCCACAAATTCTGCGTCACCTTTTGAAGGGGTGTGGTCTTGACCATTTCAACTTGTGACCACGCCTGCCATTAGCTAATTATGCCACCCCTCAATTAATTAATGGGGCTGGACCACCAGGTCCCAAGGAGAGGATAAAATGGTGGGTCCACGTGGAAACTCTCTCTCTGCGCGGATCACCGACCTGCCTACTTCCTCGGAGGAGATCTATCTGGTATTGTAATATGTGTGTATTTTGGCCTTTAATAAACTTGTGTGTCTTAAATAGAATCGCCACAACCTTTGCCCAGCACATCTTATGGGTAGGGCAGATTCCAGGCCCAGGGTTTTGTGATTGGGTTGGACTCCAGGTTTGTCTTTCTATATTTCACAGAGCAACTTCTCACACCAAAGAGACTAGAATTTAGAGCAAAGATCTATGCAAGCACGATGGTGATCCCTCTAAATTCAATGAGCTGTGTGGACGTTGTCTGGACAATGGGGTCCTGTTGTCAGTTTTCAGAGAGTGGCCGTAAAGCATACTGAGAATACGTCTTCAGGGTTCTTCTTGCTGTGAAGATGTAGTTAAGGCTTTCAACAAGGCTCACAGAAGCATACAAGAGGACTGTCAGAACAATGCTTTGGTGTCAGGACTGATTTTCCAGGCTGAACTTGCCTTAAATGACCCAGTCAAGTAACCAAGTAAAATACTTATGATTAAAAAGAAATTACATGATTACATGCCTAGGAGAGGAGACAACACGATGGCAACTAACCTAAATGCCAGTGCCTCTGTTATTGGTGTGTGAATCTATAGAACAGATGTCATGCTTTTCCTTCACAGCAGGGTGAGATGGCTCTGCTCTGTTCAGACTTGTAGCTAGTGCCGGGGAAAGATGGAAAAAATTGTTCCGTTGGAGAAGCTGGTGAATATTACTTATTTCCTTTGGACAAAGAATTGGCTTTATTTTCTTAAAAATAAAATGTGTGTAGCGTGTGTGTGAGATGATATATGTTGAGCTTAAAATCTTCATGTTCTAGGTGTTGTAAGGAGAGGGCCGCTTGTTTTTTCCGGTTGCCTGGCTAGCTTACACCTGAAATAACCACACAGAAACTCTATTCATTAAATCACTGCTTGGCCATTACCTCTAATTTCNTTTTTTGATATGTAGGAAAACCACCAACTGGATAATGTATTTTTTAAATTTAAGGTGAGCTTGCTTAAATTGTGTCTGATGATGACATAGACGTGCAGTGTATCAGCACAGACATTCAGGATCACATGTGGACAATTCTGAGCGGGAGAGAGTTCTTGAGAGCTGTGGTTTGCACTCTGATATGATATTCTTACAATCAACCTAGTAAAAACTAACTTTTTCTGAGCATTAGCACTTGTAAATTCAAAATATTATTTCATTTTAAGATGATCTCAACTCAAAGGAGGATCTAAACCTATGAAATTTAGCCTTAAAAAATAGAACTGTGCATCGAAGAGAAGGGATTACAGACCTACAGATTGGTGGTGCCTTTGATGTAAATATGCTGCATTCAGTCTTGATAAGGTTGGTAATGAGTATCACTCTGTGCTGTTTCTTGCCTCCCGTCTATGTTGTATGTCTTTGCTTTTTAATAAAAATGGATCATCAAAGAAACAACTCAAGGAGAAAGAAAAAAAGAGCACTTTATCCAGGACTTTCATGGTATTTAAAAAGAGCTTGGACTTTGATCATTCTCCATTTGATCAAAGAGCATTTGGTACCCTTTGAAGAAAACTGTTTTGAAATAACACTGATCAAATTTGATTCACAAGTTTACTATAATAAAAATAAAGGAAAATCTACTTTTTATAGTACACTGCACTAATTTTTGTGGAAAGAACACAAACCTACTTAGAATAAATACCAATGTCTGCTTTGGACAACACCTCATAGATAATACAAGAAAATGAAAAGTAAATTTAAGTAACTTAGTGTTCATCATATAGAGAACTAACTACTTTGTGAATATATTCTCAGCAAATTATGTTAATATCTCTCACTGTGAATAATAATCACCAATGTATCCCAAAAGTGTTTTTTTTTAGTAATTAAAACTTTATTTTGAAGAACTTGACAAAAATCACACAATGAGATTAGTAAAATAAGCTTCTGTTCATCTCAATGAATTCAACAACCAGAGCCAGCAATCTGACGCTTTGGAGCTTCACAAGAGAGATTACATTTCTCTGATATTTTCAGGTTTTTATCTACTACAAACAAAATAAGAAAAAGTCTATGGCAGCCTTAAAACTAGAAAAATAATTAGTTTTCTATTCTCTTTCATCGGTCATGCATCTGTAACCTGAATTTTCCCTTCATCATCATCTAATATGTATTATTGTATATGTGTTATACAATAATACCCACATGTACCTTTGGTTATATGTACAGACGCGTGCACGCGCACACACACAAACACACACATACACACACACAGAGTCTAGGATGCATGTGAACATTTTTTTTTACTTAGGAAATAAAAGGACCTTGTTTCAAATTGTACAGCTTAATTTTAATTTTTGCTTTTCCTCCCTGAAAATGAATAAAATATCATGATATGTTATTCATATTCACCCCCATTGTAACCCCTCAGCACCTCCCAAAACATACCCCTTCCAACTAATGTCCTCGTTATTTGTTGTTGCTGCTGTTCATTTTGCTTTTATTTTTATCTTGTTTGATCTTTAGATCCCCAGAGCAGTATCCTTTCTCTTCTCCTGTCCGTCCTTCTTTCGATCTTCCCTTCTTCCCCATCTCCCTGTCTATTCCTCCTCCTTTCTCTTTAGAAAAGGGCAGGCCTCCCATGTATATCAGTCAGCCATGGCATAAATCTAGTAAATTGCAGTAAATCTAGGCACTTCCTCTACTATTAAGGCTAGACCAGACAATTCAGTCAGAGGAAGAGGTACAGAAGCAGGCAACAGTCAGAGACAGTTCCTGCTCCTACAGTTAGGAGTCCCACAAGAAGACCATCCAACACAGCTGTAATAAATATGCAGAAGGCCTAGGTCAGTCTCAAGCAAACTCTGTGGTTGGTGAGACTCTCTCAGTTTCTGTGGCCCCATGTTAATTGATTCTGTGACCTTTCTTATGGTTTCCTTGGCCCCTCTTGCTTCTACAACCCTTTCTCCTTCTCTTAGGCAGGATTTCCCAAGTTGTCCTAATGTTTGACTATGG
>JAQHUG010000308.1:751389-774086 GCA_028555095.1 Dicrostonyx torquatus
GTGATGCTTGATTGAGTTAGCCCCCACTAGGTTCATGGCATGGCTAAGAGCTGCTGCTGTTACTGGGTCATAGTTCCAAGCTATAGACTCTGAGTAGCTCCAGGTTGAGTACAGCCCCTGCCAGGTGCATGATCTGGCGAAGAGATTTTGCTTTTTATTGAGTATTTTTGCATCCATGTTGTACTGGATAGATTTGTGTGTCAACTTGACACAAGCTAGAGTCATCAGAGAAGAAGGAT
The DNA here is from genome assembly GCA_028555095.1 of Dicrostonyx torquatus. Classification (NCBI taxonomy): domain Eukaryota; kingdom Metazoa; phylum Chordata; class Mammalia; order Rodentia; family Cricetidae; genus Dicrostonyx; species Dicrostonyx torquatus. The sequence continues at coordinate 751,629 of JAQHUG010000308.1, forward strand.
CCTCAGCTGAGGAAATGTCTCCAATAGGCATTTTCTTATTTAGTGACAATGGAGGGAGGGCCTAGTCCATGGTGGGTGGTGACATCCCTTGGCCCTTGATCCTGGATGCTATAAGAAGATAGATTGAACAAGCCATGGGAAGCAGGCCAGTCAGCAGCTCACCTTCCTGGCCTCTGCATCAGCTCCTGCATCTAAGCTCCTGCCCTGTTTGAGTTCCTGTCCTGCCTTCCTTCAGTGATGACAGCGATGCTGAATTGTAAGTCTAGTAAAGCCTCTCCTCCTCAGCCTGCTTCATGGCCTTGTTTCATTGCAGCAGGAGAAACCTCAACTAAGATAAATGTTCATGAGGGAATTTTGTCTATAATTTGCTCTCATTGTTCAGTCTTTGTGCATTTTGGGTATCGAGGTGACTGTGGCCTCCTAAAATGAATTTGGATCTGTTCCTTCTGTTTTTCTTTTTGTGAACTAAGCTCTCTTTTAAAAGTCTAATAGAATTCTGCACTAAAACCATTTGACCTGGGGCTTTCTTTGGTTGAAAGACTTATAATGATTGCTTCTATATCCTTTGTGGGGGTTATAGGTCTATTTAAATGCTTATCTGAACTTATTTAACTTTGGTAAGTGTTATCTATCAATAAATTCATGCATTTCTTCTAGATTTTCCAGTTTTGTAGGTCTGTGATCCACTTTGAATTTATTTTTTGGTCCAGTGGAAAAATATGAAGCCAGTTTAATTATTTTAAGGTAGAAAACCAAATTCATCAGCACCATTTGTTGACCAGGCCTTCTTTTTCCATTGAATATTTTTCCATGCTTTTCCAAAAATTAAGTGTGTATAGCTTTGGGATTTTATTTCCAGTTTTTTATTCTATTCTATTGGTCTACATGTCTATTTTTATGAAAGTGCCAGGCTTCTGATACATTTTTTCTTTGAAGCTAAACATTAAATTTGTTGTGACCTGCATTGTTTTGTTTTCTTACCATTACTTATGAATTATACACTATAACAAAGTCTAATGGACTGAATGCAGCATCTTTAAATTTACTATTAAAGCTAACATGTTTCCTACCTTTGCCTTTCTACACTGAAATATGCAAAACATTGTGATGGAAAAAAATGTTTTAGAGACAGTTTCTACAAAATCTTCAAATTAACTAGAAATAAAAGAAAGGCCAAAGCATACTCCAAGGCACACATTATAAAAAGTACCCTCACACCAAATAGATTGCATTAGGTTACACAATACTACTATGATTGCAAAGCAAGAAAATTACTTTGAGAACAGTTCAGTGATTGCTGAAATCATTAAAATGGGTTACTATAGGATTGAACAACTGTGTATTCCAAATACTTAAAACAGGAAGACTCATATTTACACAGATTGAGCAATGACTTTCATACCAATATTTAAAGTAGCCTACAGTTTGGAGAGAACCAAATGTCCAAAATTTAATACATGATCATACAAAATGTAGTATATGGATGCAGTTTTCACTGAGTAATTAGAAGTCTGAGGTATCCCATGCTACAATAATAGATGAACTTAGAAGTAAATGGATAATGCAGAATGTGCAAATATATAGTTATAAAGTCTGCGTATATTAGTCCAAGGCTGGAGATGTTAGAAAATAGGAAGAAACTGATGGATATTTCTTTGAATTCTATGAAGGTTTCTATTGAAGAGTTTAAAATATCTACAATTACATGATATGGCTATCCAACATTTTATATTTGTCCTGTCGATGTTATGATCAGAATTGGCCTATGCATGAAGAATGGTGAACTATGGACACCTGAAGGTCATGATAGAACATATTCCTCACACCACAGACTCTCCAGAAAATGTCTACAGTTACATGATGTGGCTACCCAACATCTTATAATTGTCCTGCAGATGTTATGATCAACCTCCCATTGGAATTGGCCTATGTATGAAGGATGATGAACTATGGACACCTGAAGGTCATGATAGAACATATTTCTCATGCCGCAGACTCTCCAGAAAATGTAGAGCTCATACACCAGAGCCCAGGTGACTAGAGTGAGGGCAGTAAAGTGGTCCTGGCTTTCTGGCTGGCTGGGGACTGAGTCCAGAATAAGCGTTGTTATTCACAGACCTCTATCTGCATCATTTGAATACTTTCATCTGCTGCCAAAGAGGAGGAATAGGAGATATCTGGCTTTGATGAGATGTTTAACAACGCTGAAGAGAGATGGGAAGGAGAGATGACAAAAGAAAGCTTTAGATCAGAAAACTAAAGTGGAGTTTTCCTCTTTAGGGTACTTTAAACAGTCTTGAAATTTTTATTCTACATTTTAAATGTGTAAATTTATGGGTAGAATGATAAATCGAATAATAATGATAATCTATTTTTCACAGCTATTAAATAAAATCTAAGAAGTTCAAACTCATGATGAAGAGATTGGTAAACATGAAGGTTACATCATACCACCAAAGGAGACAACAAGAAAGCCTTTTTGAAAATATTTGGATATTTCTTTTTGGTAAATATTAAATTGCTTGTAGAACATGTGATTATAGTTTTTAGCTTAACTAAATGCTGTACCATAATGGAGTATTTCACCTAATGCTTCTACATTCATCTTTTAGTGGTTTATTCAATAATTTTGTCTTTCTAATGCAGTGAGATTTATGGTAGGTACTGCTTGTAATAATGTAAATTTTGTGAGTCAGATCCTAGCTAGCAGAAGAGATATATAATTACTCCAAAAGTCACATAAATGTATATTTGACTCTAACTATCTCTATAAATACGGCACTACACTTTATACTATTGTGCTGGAGAATTATAATAGTTGCTGTTTTGCATTCATTTTTAAGAATTATAGTCAAATGCAGAAAAGATTATACAAAGGCTTCATATTTACATTTGAATATAACCTTAATTCCTTCATTAGATAATTCATCAAAGTAATTAATGAAAATTTCGGAATCTTTCATTCCAAGCAGATCAAGTTCAGATATTGGGTCTGATTCATTAAATTTTAGCTAATAATTCAATAATATTTGTAATAACATCTTAAACATTCAGTTACAAGTAAGAGAAAGTAGAGTTATATTTGAAAATACAGAAAGCATGGATGATGGTAGCTGTCATTAGTAAGAAGGCATTCTAAAACTGAGACACAAGCATTACTGTCAGAAAACATCAGTCCACACGTTTATTTTTTATATTATTCTTTTCCTCCACATCCTAACATTTGTAGCTCTCAGCTGAGACTCGGAAACAGTGTCTAGAAGTTGCCATCAGATTTCTCCCATACGCCCCCCTTTCTAGTGGGTCCTCTATTGGTCATCAACAATATCTTGTACATTATTGTTATGTCTCTCTTAAGAGCTCCCGTGAACTCACCATGTTCACGCAAATCAGCTGATCAGGAAATCTTAATTGCATCTACAAAATCTCCTTTACCATGTTACACAATCATGGGTGTGATAGTTATCATATTTATAGGTCTCAGTTACACTCAAGGTAACAGGATTGATATCTACAGGTAGGAATCATCAGTTACTATTAAGTTTTTTTATGTCATGCTGGAATTAAAAATAATTGTTCTATATAAAACTTTCCTGTAAGCTTTTCCATATAAATTGTGTGTGTGCTCATTATCACTATAATTTTCCTTGCTCTAGCTTGTAAATTTTATAGACTTGGAGAGTAGCTCATGCCCTTATTATATTGTAGAAAAACAATTTATTACAGAGATCATATAAAATACTCCTATGTCTTTTAACTAAAGAAAACTGGTAAAATGTGAGAATTATCAGTCTGTTCTATCTCTATTTTTAACTCACTGTCTTTGCATTTGAGTGATTTGTTCATGCTCTTCTCTAGGGAAATGAGGAAAATTGTATTTGTAAAATGCTGAAAAAGGAAACCTGCATGGCCTTCAAGTGCAAGCTACATTATTTATCATCAGATCAATGTTCTGGCAGCGTTGCTTGTAAGTAGATATACTGATTTAATCTTAAGATCAGTCAGGTAAGCTCAGTTTGCCTTGGGCTAAGGAGAAGGAATGTATCTCACTCTTCTAGTGCAATAGAAGTCAAGCTTATTGGAGAAAAGAGTCAGTGTTATCCCAATTGTTAACAAATGTTATTCGTCCTTACTCAATATAATTAAATAAGGAAAAGATACGATTTAACTGAAATTATCCTCACATACAATGCAATACAATTCTGGTAACGAAGAGATTCTCTAAGAAAAGATAGTAACTTCAGGTTAATATTGCACTCATTAATATGAAATGCCTAACTACTCTTGTCAGATGTTAATCTTTATTTCTAATGTCAGTACAATTTTCAATACTGTTAACCAAACAAGAGATAAAAATCTATTAACTTCATGAAACCATGTAGAGGAAAATCAATAATGTTCATGAACACCATTAAGACAATGTAAATATAAAATATAGGAAATTAGAAAATATTGCATGGCCAAAGACAACACTTGGGATTTACCATATATCTCACTCTCATCTTTACTGAGCCCCAAAATTCTCAGGAAAACAAGCTGTCCATATACCATGTCTATGTGCTGATAGACTGAAATGTCTGTGATCAAATGTTCTGAATCAAAATAACCAAACTCTGCCAGCATCTGGGGCCATATCTAATAGCCCAGTTTCCACATAAATGCCTTTCACAGTTTAGTGATCCAACTGCTAAAGTTCCACCTAGGTCTTAATATTTTATAAAAATCTGAATGAAAAATGAATATGGGACAAGACAACATTGTTTCCAATCATTTCAAGATGGCATATTTTGTTCACTTAAATCTTATGAAACCATTTTTCTTCACAGTTTCTTATTTTATTAAATTAACTCAATGGTATAATCAATAAGCCCCAAAATATTATAGTTTTTTCTTAAACTGGCTATATCATCAAGAATTTCTATCTACAATTTAAACCAAAGAAATGGACTATTTCAAAGATAGGAACTGTGAAACAACTGTACATACAATTTTCCATGTTTAACCATTTATAACATGAGTCTACATTGTCAATTTTTTTTCAAATCAATTTATTTAAAAAGTAACTTAAATATAAGATAGTGTGCTTTGAAATATCACAAGAGAAGTTTTAGTAGGTAAAAACTACTTGAAATACAGAAGTCAATCAAAATTTATTAGTATTCTGCATCTACTATCTAAAGATATGCATTTTATTTCTACCATACTAGGTTAAAATTTTTATACTTCTAAAATTTGAGCAGGTGGAATTATCCAGTACATTCTCATTTCTAATTCCTATCATAGACTGTTTGTCATTCTTAAATGTATTTTGCTCTAGCTGTCAATACTCATGGTTGTTGTACATCACTTATATTTACTACCAGCTGTAAAATACTACTTTATTCATCCATTACAGTGGGCTTATATACACTAATAATCATGAGCATTTGATTTGTGGTTTTATTCATTCACATTTAATAATAATGGCTTGCTCAGAAGAGTGCATGTGACTTTAGTGTATTGGGATCGAGATTTTTGTTTGTTTGTTTGTTTCAATTCACTTTCAAAAGTGTCAGTAGTCCACCAAAGCAGTAATAACACCATCACTGCTGTCAGGCAGACATAAAAAATTTTTCAGGCTCTCTGTTCTGTGCATGATTGTGCATACATTCCTAACAGATACCACATTGTTGATTTTATATAGTTACTTTTATAATATAAACAGTTTGATCTTCCACTCATCATCTCCTTCTTTAATGTCATATATATTTACATATATTAAACAGTAAAACCAACATTTTTTAAAAGTAAAAGAATTGTTCTGTAAATTTGGCTCAAATTCCCTCTAATTAGTAAAGAATTGATAGTATATTTATGATAGTAAATTTATACACACCCTTCCATTTATTTCAATCTCTTTTAATACATTTCAGTAATAGTTATATCTTGTACTTTGGGGATTGTAATATATATTAAAGCGAATATATATACTTGTGAGTTGATTTTTTTATTTACTCATTATTTTAGTGTTGGAGATTGAAGTCAGGTTCTCTAACTATTTAAGCATATGCTCTGCCCTAGGCTAAAATTTCTTTTCCTGGTGTTTTCTTGAGTGAGCTATTTGTGCTATCTGTATATAATAACAATGTTATTTTGATCACATAATCCTTGTATTATTTCATGTTTTTCATATTGCAATAGTTAGAATCTACATTATTGAGCAGAAATAATGAATGAGGAATCACTGTGACATTTCTAATATCATTGGGAAAATATCACATATGATTATTTTGTGATATCACAAAATATTATCTCATATGATTCATTTGTGATATCACAGACATGACATATACAGTTAAAGGACTTATTTCCTGTCCTCTGACTTGACTGTCCATAATTTCCATGGAGATATTTTTTGTAATATTAATGCTGTCGGTACTTTCCTTTATTTGAGTGTAGGTGAATGCATGACTCACTTCTAACTAACAGAATGCATTAGAAACAAAAAGCTACAACTTGGATGTAAGACCAGCAATGTCAGCGTCATTCACTTTTATGACTTGTCCTTTTAGATGCTAGCTCTCACAGTGAAGCAGGAAGTGAGCAGGATTGCATGGTGAGGAGCCAAGACCTCAAGACAACTGCCAGACAGGAGACTCTCAAACCCGAGGAGCTTGAAGAAGCTCTCCAGTTCTGTGTCACATGAGATGGTGGAAATCTTGGATACCTGCCACATGTAATCTTACAAGAGACTAGGATATCTGACTGTGTGACTTCAGCTCCACTCAGAGCAATGTGATAATAAGAAATGCATCTTATTGTTAGCTGCTAAATTTTGGGGGAATTTGTCAGGCCACTAATGATCACTAATAGATTAAAATTCCTTCCTTTTATAGATTTGCACGATGTTTAATATTACTAGGATTTTAATTTTTCTTTAATAATCTACAGCTCTTAAATTCATAGTTTGTGATATGGACATTGCCCAAGGAATAATACAGAGGGAGTGCACTTCAATATGTTACGATTTTCTGAACATGACTCCATTAGCACAGGAAATAAAACCAACAATCTTCAAACAAGTTCTCAAGAAATTAAAAAGCTTCTTCACAGTAAAGGAAGCTGTTCATTAAATAAATACACAGTAGAAAGAATTAGAGAAAGTCTTCGCCAGTTATATATCTGACAGGGATTAGTGTTTAGAATTTACAAAGGACTCAAGAAAGCAAATATTCCAATTAAAACATAATTACACAATGAAACAGAAAATTCTGCAAAAAGAAATGTAGCTAACTGTGAAACAGGTTTGAAATTGTTCAATATCCTTAGCAGCTAGAGAGATGCATGCCAAGGCTCTCTCTCAGACCACTCAGAATGACTAACAAGAATACCAATAACAACGAATACTGGCATGATGTGGGGACAAGGAGGACTAGTATACAGTGTTACTGGGAATGTAATCCAGAACAGTCACTTTGGAAAACAGCCTGGAAATTTCTCAGAACACTACAAGTAAAACTACCATGTGACCCAGCCACATCATTCCTAGGCATGTACACAAAGGACTCCATTTTCTGTAACAGTGATACACACCTGCCCATCCATCCTCGTTGCTACCATATTCTAGGGCATAGGCTGAAAATGGAGGTAGCCTAGATTTTCAACAATTAATAGGTGATAATTAAGGTGCCGTGCATGTATATAGTAGAACAGTATTTACCTATAAAGAAAATAATAAAAAAATCAGAGAAATGAATGGAATTGAAAAAACAATATTCCATGTAAAGCAGTCCAGGCCTCCAATGACAAACACTGTGTGTTCTTTTCATAGAAGTACCCTAGATTATGCTATTAACATCACTCTGTCTACAGTGGAATAGTGGAGTACTTGAGCAAGTCACGGAACAAGGAAAGAAACAGGGTGAGAGAGTACCTTAAAAAAAAAATGAGGTGGTATAAATATGTTTTTAAAAAAAGAAAAAAAATTGAAGGAAAATAATGTGAGTGAAAATGCTTAGACAGTGAGGGAGATGGGAGACTGAGGCCTTAGATGGGGTGATATGCAGGAGGATTAGCCAAGATTTGGGAGTATAAAGGGACTATGAAAAACTATATGCCCTCCTAAACAATGGCAATTTGACTGCTCTGTATGTGTGTAGGGAGATGGTAGTAAACTACTCCCTGAATGGAGTCAAGATTCACCCCATGGCTGATGATGGAGATCAGAGTCTGGTACCCCAGGCCTTACTGACAAGGCAGGGATGAGGAGGTAGTGGGCCCATGAGAGAAATATTTCTGATAGTTAACCAAAATAGCAGCAAACTGCCCTCTAAATACCTATGTTCCAGGAATGAATCTGAGAAGTCTCTTTTAACAACAAAGAGTGGAGTATACAAAGACTCATGATAACTAAGATGAAAATAAGCCATAGCTGTGTACCCAGCCTTAAATTTGTTGCTGAAACCACTCCTTCCAATACTCAAAGAGATGTTATAGAGTAAGAGAAGAAAAATTAAGAGCTGGGAAATAGGGAGACACTAAGATACACACTTCCGCAGTCTAGACACAATCAACATAATCATTAATCAATATAAACCACAGCTCCATGCACTGAACCCACATAAGAATAGCCCTAATGCCAGTCAGTGGAGGGAGAAGGAATTCACCAAATCCCATTCTTTATCACTGAAATACTTAGGTATCTTTTGATTTTGGGAGAAGTGCAATCACTGTCTTTAGCTGTTGAGCCTCTGATAGCTCCAAAATGAATCACGTAACTGGCCCCAATTAGTAGCGGTGGATCACAAAGAGATACGGACAGATGAGATGTTTATGGAGAAGGGTAAGGAAAAACCAGAAATATATAGAAATAGGAGGTAAAAATGAACATTATACTAAAATAAGCCCCCTAAAATGACACATGTAGACTCGAAGTAAGTAATAATAAACTATAGACATGATGAATTAAAGATTATTTTATCCTTATGATAGGATAAAAGGTCTGTGTCTTTAATGAAGGCAATGTGAAATAAGAATAAGACTACTTTTACAGTTTCATATATATTCATATTATTATATATTATAATATGTATTACATATTATAGTTAATAAAATATATGCTGTTTGTACATTCTATAATGATATAATATTAATAGCACACATATATATATAATTTCTATAATTATATGTAAGAGCTTAAAATCTAGCATGATATCATGTTACAGAATGGCCAGGCAGGGAGTATAGGTGGGAAAACCAGACAGGAAGTAGAGGTGAGAACAGGAGAATTTGGGAAGCAGGAAGCTTCTCTGGCATTCCTGTACAGTCCATCTTAGAAACAGGATGTAAGCTACCTAGCTGAGAAAAGGTACCGGCCATGTGCCTGGCATGGATGGGAACAATGGGTTAATATAAGTTATGGGAGCTGGTAGGAAGACTGAGATAATGGGCCAATCAGTTTATAACCTAATGTAGACTCTCTGTGTGATTTTTCTTTGGGGCTTGCCAGCTGTGGGGTACTAGGTGGGACAGTAACCCCAACAAGCAGGACCCTCATGTTACAATGATAGACAATAATCTTCCAGATTATGCAAACTCCATTGGCTTGTGAAAACTGAAGGAAATTACAGGAAAAGAACATGTTTTTTTTTTTTTCTTTTCTGGTGCTCTAAGAAATGATGGCATGCTTTTTTTCTGTACTTAAAGCAAAGAAAGATGGTTTAAGGACAAGAAATACACTTCTAATGCAAGAGGGTGTTTCTCAACTAAAATGCCTCGTGACATTTGAAATGCCATTGAATGTTTACTTTAGAAGTGAATCTGTGACTTTAGTTGAATGAGTTCGTGTAATCAAGATGATGGTTCACCTTTATCTAACCTAGATTGCTTCCAAGGGGTTAGTTTAATTTGTTAACCAAGAGAATTTATTTCTCATGGATTTGTATCTTGTATTGTACATTCAAGTGTCATGGAGTTGGACAGAATTTAATACGGATTTGCTGATATACCTGACTGATATTGCTAATGTAAAAGTAAATAAATTAAGCACCTCTTGAACTTAAATATCAACGCTTCAGGTTTGTCGTTGAAATCAAAGATAAGACTTTGTAGCATGCTAGGAGAGTACTTTGCTGTTGAGCTTCATCCTTTGACCTTGGGTTTGAGATAAACAGGCTCACTAGCCCTAGCTGGCCTTGAACTCACAGTCTTCTGCCACTGCTAGTACCATGTAGGAATTATAAGACATACCAATGAAACTTTTCAGTTTTCATTGAACAATAAATACATTGTTTTTAACATTTGAGAGGCTTTCTATCTCAGGATATATTGAGCACAGATAGAAACATTCTTGTTATTTAATTAATTAATGATAAAACTATTCAAGGTTCCTAAAAATTATTTTTGTTACAAAATAAAAATTTCAGTTATTAATGAGATTTAAATGTCAACTTTCCAATGAAGAAAATAACATTAGTTACTGTTTGCCTACTACTTAGTATATGTTCAGAAAATGTAATACTTTTTAAACCCATATTTTGCATATACTTTATAAGGTAAGCACATAAACACCCACAGAGAGTCTGAGGGACAGAGAGACAGAGACAGATGGAGATAGAGAAAGGCATAGTATAAAGTAGACCCCATCAACAATGACAACAACAACAAAAAAAAACTCAAAATAAGAATGAATGGTGAGAATAAATAATTGTTTAAAAAAGAACTCAAACTAATATGGAAAGAAGGCCCAGCCAGTATTTATAGCAAAAAGAGAGATAAAAACTAAAATAGCCATTATTTTTTCTAGACAAGATGAAGATTTTCTGCCATGAACTGTATGTAGTTAGAGAAGAAAGACTATATGCATTCATGATTTGAAAGAGTTATACGGGAGAATGTGATTCATATTCCAAAGTGTAACAGTTTTTCTTTTGTTTTAAGAAACTTCGTTTCTTTATTGAAACAACAGCAGCAACAACAAACCTCTTCACTTCTCTTTTTTCCCTGCCTCTTCAATGCCTCTTCAGTCGTCCTGGTGGCCTTAAGAATGGTGTGTCACATATTATATCCTTTTGTCCTAACAGCAATTTCTCTTCTGCCTGGGTGCATAGACCCAAGAAACTCATTTTTTTTCACAGTATTTACAGGAGCCCCAACTAGACCATTTGTTTGTCAATGAAATTCTATTCAATGTTGATATCACAAAGAAAAAAAATAATACAGATCATTCAAAAGCATAAGCATTATGAAAGGTAATAATAATTATAGCAAGCTGTTTTATTTTAAAGGAAAAATTAAAAGAATTATAGATAATCCTTCTATTCTGTAAATGCCATCGACCAGCTCAGAGAAGCTCTGCAAACCGAGGGGAATCAGGGTCCTTGGTCCAGGAGGCACGAGTTAGGCGAGTGACAGACAGACCAGCACACAAGAGAGTGGTTTGAATCTGCTGCAACTTTACTGAATTTTCATTTTCAATAAATAGTTTTCAAACAAAGAACAATTCAGTGGGTCATATATTGTCAGTTGATAAAATGAGAAAAGCTTCTTTTGGTGATTTTTAGGAGAGTCTAACATCCAGATGCTAGGTATTAGATAAGGTATCTTTAGCAGAGGAATTCTTGCCTTTGACATCACTGATCTCAGATAAGAAAGTTTCCTTTCATCTAGGAAGCTTTTCTTAGCTACCTGCTACAGCTCCCTGTTTCTCACTTTGTCTCTAAAACATTCCTCACCCTACCTCTAAAAGCAAGCCTAACAAGTTTTTCTGCTTCCTGGCTGGCTCCTGCCAGAAATCCCAACCTTTGTTAAAACACCCAATGGGGTAAAATTTTCCTCCTTGGTTAAACTAATTTAATGTTTGAATACTTAATCTTTTAAAGGAATCTTTTCCCAGTTTCTATATCTCTAGAATGAGAATTTTCTAATAGCAATTGGATCTTAATCCATGCTTTTCCCAAATTGTCAGTTTTTAATTAGAGTTTCCTGTTTGCTGTAATCTATCTAAAATACTTCCTTATTGAGCTCTAAATGCTTATGACTAGAGTTTGCATAAGGGCTTGAAACACTGGAGGCCTCTTGAGTGCTGTATTAATATCAAAGTCAGAATTACCATTTTCAGGGACATCAATGGGTCCTCTGGTAAATTTACCTGTTTGGCTAGGTACAGCAGAAGATTTTAACAGTAAACAGATAGTGGGAGCAGCAGTGATAACAAAATCCTTGAGTTTACAACTTAAGCTAATTACCATGGAACACATAGCCTGGAGGCAAGGACTCCCCCTTCATATTCCCATGTTTACACACAGGTGACACCACTGGGCTGGGCATTGTACCTATAAACCTCTAGCATACTGCTTTCCCATCAACAGAATGAACTTTGCTTCCTTCATGTATCTTAGTTAAGACTAGGGGCTTGCTTTCATTTAAAGAATACAGGAAGTTAACTCTGTAAGCTTTGTCCTTAAGAAATGTAGCACTGTGTTTTTGAAGCTGGAGCCACCAAGAAAGAATTCTCAAATGACTAAGTAATAAGAGATCAGCTTCTGTTAGTGGTGGGTCATAAAACATTGCCAAGTGAAAATGAAGTAATGAATTAGCTTTCACTTTTAATTAGATTGTTCAGAGTCTTGGTAGTTTGCAATATAAAAATGGTTCTCAGAAGTTGTCCACAGAGTTAAAATTTTTCACGACTACTTAAGGCTGAAAACAAAATATATAGCCAGGTGGTGGTGGCCCAGGCCTTTAGTCCTAGAGCTCAAGAGGCAATGTTTGAGGTTATCCTTGTTTACAAAGTGAGATCCAGGACAGCCAGGGCTACACAACAGAGTGAAACCCTGTCTCAAAAAAAAAAAAACCCAAGAATAATTAACTAATTAATACATATATAGAAAAAATAAAAAACAATAAAAAGATAAAGAAAATAAAATCTAGGATGCACACTAAGACCTTTTGTTCAGATATCAGGAAGTTTAAGATGGTGCTTCACCAGAAAAGACACGTCCAAGACTGGCTAACAGAATGAAAAGATTTTGACACCTAAGTCCTTACATTGCATCCTGAAAGTATGCAAGAAATACTGTTATCATAGGTCCAACTTTATTTTACAACAGTGGGCAAGGCAACTTTTCAAGTAACGTGGGGATAGACACACTGTCTAAGAGTTGTTCCACACTATAAAGGACTGAAATTACAGCTCTCATTTTCCTGCTGGAAAGAAATCCTTTCTGGGAAGATAAGAGAGGTCTCCCAAACTGTCTGAATCACCTCACTACAAGAGTAAATGAATGTCTAAACAAACAAACAAAATTCACAAAGACAAAAATAATTGGCTCGATTTGGAGGTCTCCAACAGGTATAGCATGCTTAACAAGTAAATGTTTTAAAATCTAGGTTACTGGTATTTTTTTTGCTCAGAAATTCTAGACTATAAAGAAATAACAAAATATTTTTCCTAAGTGTGAAGACATTGCTTCTCATGGCCAGGAGTAAAGGAACTTTCCCTTCGCCACGCATACACATGCCACTATCCTGCCATTCTCGTTTCTTTAATTTTTTTTATGTTGGTCTATTAACTTGTAAGTACTACACAAGCTCTCTAGAGCTAAACTACTTCCTACCTACATTATTGTTACTGCCAGGCATTAGGATCAGTCTGCTTTGATGTTTTCGTATAGCACATTAAAGGCAATATCAACTCCGATTTCAGAGTAGCAGACTGGGCCTACTTACAAGGTTAATTTCAGCCATTCACATCAACTAAATCATATTCTTCCAAATACCATTAGCCATCAGAGCCAAGACAGCCAACTAGAATGATCTATCCACCCGTCTCAAAACATTGATTTAGAAACAGAAAAACATACCAATAACTAATGTACAATTTGTCTTTGGCTGCAATATGAGGATATTACCTTCAACATACCTGTCAGAAATATAGTGTATACATGGGTCTTTCCAGGTTGTGGAGGCCCAAAAATGTGAGCATGTTTTCATGTTGACCCAAGGTCAGAAAGTTGGAACTTACCTCTAGTTCATTCCAGATTATTGTGCTTCACTCTCAAACAAAGATCCCACTTCGATTTAGATCAGAGAGCTCTGCTCTCTCAAGGTTATTGTCAATAGGTGTGGCTACCAGCCAGACCATGTATTTCAAGAATAGAGAAGTAGATATGTTTCTACTTCAAACAAAATCTGTGGATCCAACTAAGTTCCAGTTCCCCTAAGAAGATAACTTTGGATTCCACCCAGAGAGTGGTTTGCCTACAGAATATTTTGGTCTAGGGTGTAAGCATGACTTGTTTTGTTCTAGCAACAGAATGTTTTAACTATGGACTTGGCCTGTGACCTTCAATTGGTCTGTTCATTTCCTTGTGCAATGTTAATGTAGTTTTTTTTCTTACTCCTACCTTTTGGAGTCAGGGGTATTTAAAGCAATTGGAAATTAAATTCAGGCAAATTTCAGTATTCACTGGAATTCCCTCCTGATACTATTCTGTATGTTTCTCTATTTTATTATTTTCTTTTGTATCTTCATTTTTTTTGTTTTAACTAATATTTTCTAAATCCCCACGACTCTACCCTAGCAAGTCAAATGTTTGTCAAGGCTGGTCCCTGACACCAGGTGGAGGTTGAATTATGATTATCCTTGGAAAACACAAGGGACTAATTCCTAATGAAAGGATGGTCTCTTATGGCAAACTTCCCTCAGAATATGCATTTGAGATGTTTCCTGGAGTATTTGACTATTATCTATAACCATATAATCAAATGTTAGTAACCATATAATCAAATGTTAGTAACTGTAGTTGGTTGTGATCAGGGAAGTGGGAAGGAGACTCATAAACTATCAAGATAATTTCTGGAGAAGGAGGATGGCATTGTTGTAAACATTTTTAAACATCAATTGATTCTTTATTGGTAAGATTCATATCAAATTAGCTAAAAGTAAAGGCCAGTATTTAGACTATGATATATTTTGGATATACCAGCCAATGTGAAAACAGTTTTCACATTGAGGGAATTCCAGTGAGTACTGAAATTTTTCATCATGTTAGATCACAGCTGTTCAGATGACTAGCTTGGAGTTTTCTCTGCATATGTACTTTTAAAGCTTTAAAAATTATGATCAATATAATTACTCTATTTTCCCACTTTAAAACCTTCTTGCATATCCCTCCCTGCTTTCCTTTAAATTCATGGCCTCTTTTAAACTGATTGCTGTTATATGCATATATGTATGAACACATATATTCCTACATTTAACCAACTCAGTCCATAAATTTATTCTTTTAATAGGATGTATATTTGATTACAAAAAGGAATTCCAATTATTGCTTTCCATGTCAGACCCAGAGTCCAGAGAAATATGGGAACTTAGCTTAAGAGTCATCTGTTGGGTCATGCTTTCCATTTTATCAAGAACTCAATAGAGTTTTGCTGAAGAGGCAGAGCTATCTGCCGTATCCATCAGGTCAAAAGGATTCCTCTGCCTGGAGATTATGCTAGTAACATATCCAGGAGACAACAGGTTTTCTCTGATTCTAGAATACCAAAAGTTAAAAACATCTCTGCTGCAGCACAACACTGGTGTTAAGTCCTAGGGCACACACCCAAACTCTCGGGTCTGCATTTACAGCTTTTTTTCTACTGGGGAATCCCCAAGACACTGAATAGATTGCAAATGTTGGAATTATAGTTGTGCTGTATGCTGTGCCAATTTCTAGACTTCTACCATATGTTCATATACTGAATAAACCAACGCCAAGAAAAACAAACCTACAGTTCACTACCCCAGATAACCTAGACAACAAAGAGGACCTCTGAGGGAGTCTTTCATGGATCTACATAAAAATGAGAAAAAGTAAAAAAATCTCCTGAGTAAATTGGGAGCTTGGGGGTCATAGAAGAAGACAGAAAAGAAAGGGTAGGAAGGGAGAAGAGTGGAAAAAATGTATAGCTGAATACAAAAGAAACACGAATTCTTTTTAACACACAATCTTGTGAGCCTAATTTGTTTTCTGCATAATTCTTTGTTCAACCTCTTATCTATTATGTGAACGTCACAGGGACGAAAATGAAAGCTGGCTGCTTTTTACAGGTGGGAAGGAGTACACTTGGAAGAAGCTCCACCCACATCCTTTAGATGGGGAAGGGGCATAACAACATAACAGGACCAGAGCCAGGTTTTCACTAAAATGTGGCATAATTGAAATCCTGATGGAGAGCCTTAGGGCTACACCAGTCAAAGACTTATGAAACTTTGAGAGCTAATTAACTGTGAGCCTGGGAGAAATTTTAACCCACAAACCTATGATGATTAGATGACTTCTAGCCCATATTTGGGCTAATATTAGAGCTTTCTCTTTCCTACCAGAGGAGAGGATACAATCCCAAGGTATTCTTAGCCCTCCCTGCCCTCACAGCCCTCCTCCAGCTCTGCTAACTCCAATGCTTTTTCCCTCCATTCTAGAGGAGAAGCAAGCAAAACAAAATGAAAACAAAGGAAAATGAAAAGCAAACAAGCAAAAAATACTTTTGATTATTAGGCGTGGATAACCAATTAGCGTGTTATTCTCAGGGAAGGGTCACTTTCTTACTCCCAGCATGACTAAATTGACTGTAATTCCTTGTGTAAGGTTAAGGGATCATGTAGTTTGGTATGCTCTTGGTGTCCACGTTCAGGCCATGTTGGAGCAGTCATCTTCATGAGACTTTACAAATGTAGCTTCTGATGTTGCTAGGATACAATCTCACAGTAAAGTTTTGGATTCTCAAGCTTTTACCTAGTATGTACCTTCTTTTCAAGTGGGCCTAAGGTTTTTAGGTGTGGGAACCCTAAAAACATGCATACAAAAACATTATTCAGACTCCACGGGTTATATGTGGGAGTCTATCTACAGACACATATATCAGTGTAATAACAATTGATGAATAGAACGACCTGAATTTGAAGGAGAACAGGGCGTGGTATGGAGGAGGGTTTGGAGGGAAGAAAGGGAAAAGAATGTTGCAATTAAAATACAATCTCAAATATATAGAAACATCAAATAACAAAGAATCCTGGGTTACTTGCATGTCTTCATCCCAGACTGAGGTATTCTCTTCCCAAGGCCTTCATAAGAAGGAGAAGAACATTGCATTCTTTAAATGGATATATATCCTCTACCAAGCTCCACCTCCTCTGCATCTGTAAATTCCATTTTTTCCCACAAAATTGCTTCTTACAGAACATCAACTCTTTCATTTTATATATATATATATATATATATAATGAATATGTAAATATGTCTGAAAGAAGTGTGCTCAGGATCAAGTCAGTGTTAGAAAATGGAAGATTCCAAATGAAGCAAATATTATGCACTTTTTAGAACTCAAGTATCTCCGAAATATGCAAAAAGAAAGAATTATGTGCAGTATTCACATAATTTAAACTAAATTTTGTGAACTAAGTATTCACAAACTGTAAACTAAATTTTCTCTAGATACTGGAGGAAGGACCAAGGGAAATAAGGGAATTTCATATTCTGACTTTATACAGTTCTTTACTCGGTATCATAAATATGTGTCATTTATATTCACATTGGGAAGTTTAAAAGAAATGATCTTGGAGGACTTGTACTACAGGACATTGGAGATGGCCATGTGGTCTAATAATCCTATAGCCATGCTTGTGTAATCAAAAGGATCTAGATTTAATAAAGAAACTGGACCAAGGGAATAAAACTTGTTTGGACAGATGGTTTCTACTTCCTTTGGCCATACTGTTTTATTACATTTACTGAGATTTGCTATGGGGTGATGGCAGCCCTAAAATGTGAACTGCATTCGTACAACTAAGAAGAATGGGCAACTTTTTCAGGATGCAAACTGAGAGTTCTGTCCAGTTCTTCTTCATGCTGTGGAGTCCCTTAATGAAAGGCTCTCACTGACCTCTTTTCTGCCCTTCTTGGTTCCATCATAGATGATTCCATGATTATCTGTGAACTTGCAGGGGGCCCTAATTGCTGTTATACAAGCAGGAATTTGAGTAATTAATGGAGAATAATGAGTGATGAGTCTATCTATCTATCTATCATCTATCTATCTATCTATCTATCTATCTATCTATCTATCTATCTATCTATCTCAACCCTCTCCTCTCTCTCTATCTTTTTGAGCTGGTAACTTCTCATTAGATAGTAAGATGCACTTTTACTTTGTGACTGACTTAGTTAAGGCTCTTAAGATGGAGAGATTCCCCGGATACTTGGACAAAGGCCCCATGGTAGTTATTCTTGATTGTCAATATGATTGGATCTGAAAAATTAATTACACATCAGGGAACATCCCTAAGAAATTTTATAGTTTAGGTTAAAGGGATACTCAAAATAAATGTTGGGCATATCATGCCATCATTGGCTTGTCAGACTTAAAGCAAAGGAGAAGGTAAATTGAGCTTCAGCCTTCATTTCCGCTTCCGGAACACCAATGCCATGGGGCCAGCCACCTGCCTCCTGTTCCTACCATCATCCCTTTCCCACAGTGATAGAATGCATCCCTCAAACTATAAGCCAAAATAAACCCACTCTCTCTTGGGTGGCTTCTGTTTGACATTTGGTCACAGCACATGGAAAACTACTAATATGGCCACAGTGCACCCTAAAGGTCTTTCTACAGAAGAACAAGGAAGTAAAAATCTGTAGGCAAAACTGTTAAGATGTAAGCAGGTGGAGATGTGGGTCCTGAAGTCTAAAATAGGGACCCAGTAACAAGAGAATGAGTGTGTCATTTTAGTATGCAAGGGAACAACTTCTCTCTCACTTCCAGTAGAAACACTGCTATGCTGATGTAGAATCCTGGATTTTTGACCTCCAGAGCTGTGGAGAAGATTTTAAGACACCAAATTGTTAGGGACCAGTTATAATAAGAACTACTGTAGTGAGTAAAGAGGGTGTTATCAGTTACACAGTCTGCTCTAATTTACTTAGGACCATGATCAGATTTAATAAGATGCCAATTTTTTCACTAAATTCCTAATATACAATTATCATACTTCTCAACATTTTGAAACCACTCCAAAAGGAATGTGTGACTCTTAAACAAGCTACATGTGAGTGCATACATATGTACATACATGTTTATTCATACATTCATATACACATATACAGATTAGTGCATATGCACACTGAAACACACACATACACATGTACAAATTTGCACACATACACATATATCCAAAACACATATATACTCAAAAACACATACATACATACAGGCATGAATATGCACATACAAACTCATACACATAAGCACACATTCATACTCACACCTATAGACTGTAGTAAGCCTGTTTCATATGTTATTTCCTTAACATAACTTTAGCATCTATGATGAAATAAATCATCATGAATAAAAACCACAAATGCAATTAGAATTTGATATTTTTATTTAGGCATGCCACTCTGGATGGAATGGAGGTAATAAAGGTATCAGATAACTCAAAAGTCCCTGGTACTATGTCCTCTTATGTTTTCTTGATTCATTATAATGTCTAAAACTTAATTAAAGTATTTTTCCACTTATTTGAGGATGCAGCATTTGGTCTGATTGCAGTGGGTTAAAATGATCAATAAATGTTTCAATTCTTGGGATTTGGTAAATGATGCTAAAATTAAGCTCCATTGTTTAGTTGCTTTGAACGTGGAAAGGTTGTGTTTGAGCAACATCTAGCTTAGAGAAAGGGACACATGAAGTAACACACACCAATCACAGGCTTTCTTTAGGTTTTCTTCTTTCACAGGTTGATATGAATGTATTTGTTAGGACATGTAGCTTTCGTGATGATGATTCTTTCTTTGCCATGCAAACCAAGTCTGGCAGGTCTTTACTACTCCTCCATAGAACACAGGATCTCAGAGATCATCAGTCATGATGATTACCATTTCATCTCTAAGGGATCTTTACCTTGGAAAAGACACCAGATGCCCTTGCCTAGATCAAATAGCATTTAAAACCTAAGAGTAAATAGTTTTGCATGGACCAACCTTTGCTTCCTGACCTCCAACTACCTCCTGCTCCATAGTAATGTGTCTGGGTTGGAGAAGCACGTGACTCTGAAAAGCTTGAGCCACCTAATCTGCCAATTCCATGTCCCCCTCCCCTGTCTTCTAATTTCCATATGTGGTTAAAGCATCTTGGGAGCTAAGGTTGTCTTTTATGTTTTGGGCCAATTTCTCTGCTGTTTTCCCTTCCCTTGTTGCTTTAATGTTTCAGTAAACATTTGTTGAATGATCGATGTCAATATTGATTTCTTCCATGTCTCTAAGATGGCCTAGCTACAGAAAATAAACATGAAAATCAATGCATGTGAAAGTAAAGGATCCTGTCAAGTTCCTTCCAAGGGCTGGGCCGAAGAGTCACAGGGAGCATTTTTCTCCTGTGTGTTTTCTCAAAAGAGCTCTGGTGTTATGGGATGCTAAAAAATCCAACTCTGTTTATAAATGTCACTGTTCTATGAAAACTCTGCCAGATTTTCTAATCTTGGTCAGGAGAAGATGACTCTTTGGTTATCACTCTCTTTGGCATATTAAAATGCTATTCTCTTTGTTGTTTTTCCTTAGCCTTATAAGTCACTGAAGTGCTTCGGGAATTACAAAAGCTTACTTCTCAGCATGCATGCTTTTGTTAGAAAATATCATAAGAATATACACATTGATAAAATATGTAAACAACATAAATTACTATGTGCCTGACAATTGTTCGAAATGGACATACAAATGAAGCAGTACCATCAATTTTAAATGATCATATTTTCTAATCTTGACATTTCAGCAAATTTTCTAAAATATTTTTATTATTTTATCATATAAGACCTTAATTATTTTATCATGTAGGATAATTTAGACTTGTTATCTGATAGGTAGGAAATTATGGCTTATATATAAAATAGCAATAAGCATTTAATCCTAAGCTATAGAATGAGGCAGAAATCTCATTCATACAAATATTACATGGGAAATGCAAAAAAGCATGTAATTTGTGTCTCAGAGAAAGCTTGTGAAAGTCTTGGTTGGAATGACTTTGATGTAATATGTATTGAGCATCAATTAACCAGTGTGTCATTCATAAGATATTTAGAGTGAAACCATGAAATCTTTGACCTGATTCCATGCTCTTTTATTTTTCCATTATTTTAAAGAATAACTATGGGACTGATACTTATAAAAAATATTAACCTCCCACCCACATGTTTGAATTTTGTTTGGTGATTCTATTGGCTCTGTACATAATCGTTACATGTCATAGCATAATTTTCATTTTTGAAAAAGATCAATTTATTTCTGTATATCTGAAGGTGTGTTTGTGAATGCGGCTGTCGTGCCATTAGCGTTGAGGCCAGAAGACAATTAGTAGGTGTCTGTTCTCTCCTCTCACTACAGAGTGAGCCTATGGGGTCAAATCAGGTCCTCAAGCTTCTCAGCAAACCCCTTTCCTAGCTAAGCCATCATGTTGGACTCATTGTAAATGATCATCGCAAATACGTGGATCTCATGCTTCCTTTGAAGATTCCCCTTCATTTCAGGACTCTCATAAATCAATATCCATATTGGGTTCACCTCATACTTCTTTGTTGTGATTTAAAATATCATACGGAAATACTGATCTTACCATGAATTGTCTTCATCGTTTATTCCTGGAAATAACATCCTGCTTCTTACCTATCTGAATATCGAGCTTCCAAAAAAACATTATTGTAGGTACGAGCCCATGAATGTGAGTTTACCTTCGGTGTAATCGATTTACAACCTTTTATGAGTGACAGCACCTCGGTAGAGTAGAGGATGTCAAATGAGGTCTCCTAATTTGGACGCGGCAATGTGTAAAATCTAATCTGTGACACATTTTTTTCTCATTTTACTAGAGGGAACGCATATCCCAACCACTGACACTTTCTTCCAAGAGAAAGGATTCTACTCTGTGTGCCGCTTCACACACCTCTTCGTCTCAGAACAGGTGTGGTCTCTGTGCTATTCTGCGTGAAGGTTTTTGCCTGCAGAAAGCAGATCTTCTGATTGTCTTCCAACCAAAAGAAGCTTAGAAATCAGGGCTCTGTCCAATAGGAAGATGCCTGGGAGCTTCAGAAGGATGGTACCGAGCTGGGGTGCTTGAATAATTCCACAGTTTTTTTTTTTTAATCAGAAGCTCACAAATATATCAAATCCAGCCAAGATTAATACGTTAATTTGATATTACTTTCATTATGTGTGTTTTACGATTTATAGGGAAGACGCCCCAAAGGATAGGGTGGACTGTGCAGTTTGGAGAAGGTACTAGTCGAAGCATTATCAACACATACTCTGCTTACGACTCAGGAATATATGGGAGAGAAGTGCATGGGTGATCCCAAGAAAGGGGCGTTCACTGTTGGCATCACTGATCTAAGAAAAGCAATTCAGTTGTTGCTATAGTTACCGTAGCAGAAATTGTTGCTTTGCACGGAAA